>PVLC010038253.1:0-14857 GCA_004027655.1 Graphiurus murinus | reverse complement strand
GCTCTGCCCTTGGGGGTGTGAGGGGCGGGCCTGAGGGGCGTGGGTCGGGGACAGTGCTGTTGACTGGACTCCGTGGCGGGGTGCCTGGACGCCAGGTGGCGTCTGTGGTGGCCACGTCTCCCTGGCTGCTCGTGGTTCCAAGAGGTGCTGTCCAGGTGTGTGTGGGGGGCTTCAGTCCTGGGCCCTCAGCACCCCCAGACGCCTCTCTGCAACTCAGGGTGTCTAGGCTGCAGGGGCCCTCCCGGCTCCGCCCGGCGGCCTGTGGCTGACTCCCGTTTTGGACCCTTTCCTTGGGATGAGCGTCCCCAGGACCTCAGGAACTCAACCTCCTGTCTGTGGCATGTCACCCAGGTGCGAGGACACCTGTGACTATCGTCCAGCCTGCTCTTGCTGCCCCTGCCTGGCCTTGGGCCTGGGCACCCATCCATTTATCCATCCGTCCATCTGTCCATCCGTCCGTCTGTCCATCCGTCCGTCTGTCCATCCATCCGTCCGTCTGTCCACTCATTCATTGGGTCCTTCAGGACATAGTGAGCACCTGTCTTCTCAGGACTGGCCCTGGGCAGGCCTGGATTTGAGCTCTTTTTCGGTCCTTTTGGCTAAAGCCGCAGGAGGTCCCTCCCCCACACACACACACACACCAGGCGCCGCTAAGGAGTTTCCGTTTTCCTCTCTGTGGCGCGTCTCTCTCCGTCCCTGTAGCCGGCCGGCAGCTGCCTGGGCCGAGCGTGGCCGGGCTGAGCAGTCATGAGCTCTGGTGATGCATCTTGACCCCGCAAGCCAGCCTCTGGGTGGCCCCCGACAGAGCCGCCTGTTGCCGGGCTGCAGCCCAGGTGGCGGCCACCAAGCCACCCCCTTCTCCTCTCTTCTCGGGCTCCCCCAGTAGCGTGGGGACCAGCGGACCCTGTTTCTGGGTCTTTGTGATGGGCTGGGGCGGTGGCCTAAGCTGGTCTCAGGAGCCGGCTCCAGGGCTGGGCTGGGGCTGAGCCTGGGCCCTGGACCTCCAGTTGAGGGCTGGAGGCTGAGAACAGATCTGCCCCAGGCCTGCCTCCCAGCAGCTCTGCCCGATCCCCCCCTGGGGGCCTGAGTGTGACGCCCTCAGACTCTCCCCCATGGGGGGCAGCTCAGGGTGAGGGCCGCCCACATGGCTCCTCTGAAGCCCGTTGGACTCTTGAGTTGAGGCCAGTCTAGTTCCAACCTTCAGGGCTTGGTGGAAGAGACGGAAGCCTGCTCCGGGGCAGGGGAGGAAGGGACGCAGCCATTCAGCGGCGCTCAGGCCTCTCCAGAGTCACCCTCGGTGCGGCGGGCTGCGTCCTCACCCTGCTTAGCGGGGTCTCCCTGCCCACCTCCATGGACCCCAGACTCTGCGGGGACAGAGAGCCCTGGCCCCTTCCCAGAAAGGCCCGCTCTGCCACTTGAGGGCCAGGAGAAGCCAGCTCGTGGCCTCCCGGTCCTGACCTTCGTCCCGTGTCCAGGTCATCGCTCCCTGGAGGATGCCCGAGTTCTACAACCGGTTCAAGGGCCGCAATGACCTCATGGAATACGCCAAGGTGAGACTAAAGCCCCACCCCTGGTACCCCGAGTCTGCCTGGGGTGCAGCACACCCCGCCGGCAGCACCTGCCCCCGGAGCTGGCCCCACAGCGGCATATGCCGTGTCCATTTCCTGGGCGGGCATCTCTGAGGGGCATCCTCAGTCCAGCGGGCAGGGCAGTGTGTTCTGAGCCCCTGCTCACCCACTCTGCGGCGTGGAGGTGCCGGTGGATCCCTCGGGGGGGCAGCTGGGAGGGGGCATTCCAGCAAGAGGCCGCCCTGGGCACCTCCATTACCTGGCCGCTAACTGTCCCTAGGGCTTTCTCCAAGGACCAGGTAGGCCTCCACAGGCCAGCGGCAGACAAAGGCTTTTGTGACGCCAGCCCCCTTTTTTTTTTGAAGTACAAGTTGCAATAAAACATATTAGAAGTTTTGCATCAAGATCCTTAGCCTCTCCCCGGGGTACCTTTCTTTTTAGCGACTCGATGGCAGTCCTTGACAAACAGCCTCAATCAATCAGACAGGGGGGAAAAGCCGCTCGGTGCACACACCAGAAAATTGCTCAGGTTTTTAAATAGCAGTCGCCGGGGCTGGCTGCGCGCTAGCTAGCAGCAGGCAAGGTGCCGCGTGGCAGGGGACGCGGCGGGGCTGCACGGCCCAGCCTCTGCCGCCAGCATCCCATTAAGACCTGGAGCGCTGGGAGGAAAGCTCTCCTCCACCATCTGTTGTTTTATTATTAAGAGGGGAGTTTACAAGAGTAAACCCATATGTTGCCAAACAAATCGTCAAATAGCAGCGCTATTAAGAGAACGGAGGTTAGCGAGGGCTCCCCCCCTCCCCCTTGTCTCCTGATGATATAGAATATGAAACGCACGTCTCGTCTTTAAGAATAATGAATTGCAGCCTCCGTGCCTCCCCACGCCCAGGACTTGAGCCACCGAAGGCGGAGGGGCAGGGCTGAGCCGGACTGCGCCCCTCTGTTCCCGACAAGCCCCTCTTCCCAGGTTTGGGGGAGACGGCACTCAGCTGAGCTGCCATCCCAGACAAGCTTTTGAACAGGAAAAGTTGACCAGGGAGAGATGAACTCGGCCTCCTTGGCCACCCACCTGCCCTCTGGGAGCTGGGGGGCCCTGAGCGCGTGCTAGAAGGGAGACAGAGCCCCCCAGAAAACGGCCCGAATAACTGAGCAGCCCCTCGGCTCTGTCCAAAACTCAGAGCCAGGCAGGAGCTGAGACAGAGGAGACAAAAATCGATAGGGCTTTGAAAAATCTCGGTTTTCAAGACCCGTCACCAGCCGAGGCCGGAAAGTGCTCTGTGGACTCCAAAAAACACTTTGTTGCCCCTCCCTCTGTCTCTCCCAAATCTATCGTCTGGGGGAGAAACGCTCAGAGGCAGCTAAAGGTCATCGTTACCGTAGTTCATTTAAAGGCAGAGGGTGGGGTGGGGCACGAGAAGCCCCTCCTGTCCCCATGCTGAAGGCGACTTTGTTTTCCATCTTCAGCTGCCACGAGAGGTTTGGGGTGGGGGTCGGGTGCAGGGACAGGAAGGGATCTGGAAATAAAAATCTCAGGTTTAGGGGATGTCGCTGGGGCTCTGCTGAGTTGGGGCCGCCTGCCTTCTCTCCTGCCCCCCCGCTTCCCTTCCTTCTCTCCTTGATGGAGGCCCAGGGTGGGGGGGAGACCAGGGGATCCCACACCACCCCAAAAACCAAGGCTCCAGGGACAGCGCCCAGCCGGCCAGCGGCACCAGGCCCTGGTCCCCACACCTGGCGGCTGCACCTGGACAGACCACCGGACGAGTGCCCATTTGATTCTGGGCAGTTGTGGGGGACATGTGCCTCTCCCCAGCGTTGATCAGCCTAGAAATGAGGAAATGGGGTGTCCTCACTTGCCTGTATAGTTTAACTGAAGGAACACTCTAAGGTACATGGTGGTCTATTTTTTTTTTCCTTAAGTTTCCTAGTAAAACTAAAAACAAAACCCAGAGGGTTTTACCTTCTTTTTGCCTCATTTTAAGTTGAAAGTGGCCTGAAGGAGGAGAGTTCTAGAATCTTAGTCGTAGCAAAGACGGCAGATGGGTCAGCCTTGCAAGCACTGAGGTGTTGACACCTTTTCTGTGGACTACGGGGACAGATGGGGGTCAGGCCACTCCAGTCCCCCCCTACTCAGAGGGTTGCAGTGGGGGTCAGTGAGCCGGTGCTGGGAGACCCTCAACTTGGCACCAAGTGCCCCCCACCCCCCGAGCATGGACCCACAGAATCTTCTAGAAGGAGCCTCCAAGATCAGCATCCACTCCACAAATCTCAAACACGCTGTCCAGCCTTGGGGCCCTCACTCTCTCCTTGAGGATCCCCAGGGACAGGGAGGGGACGGGGAGGTGGCCCTGGCGTGCACGTCCAGCTGCCTCACACCCGCCTTCTGTGCTCTCTTCTCTGTAGCAACACGGGATCCCCATCCCCGTCACCCCCAAGAGCCCGTGGAGCATGGACGAGAACCTCATGCACATCAGGTGAGGCGCACCCCCACACCTGCAGCCCTGCCCAGGGGAGCCTGGCACCCCCAGCCGCTCCTGCTGTATTTCTGCCCCTGCATCACCCTGGGGGGGGGGGCGTAGACGGGGACCGGCCTTGTCTGGGGTGTGGGGGAGCACAGCTCCCAGGAAGTAGCACCAAGGGGAGGAGTGTGGAAGGCGGAGAGAACAGCGCCCCCAGGTGTGGGACTCTGGAACTGCACCCCAAAGACAGGCAGTTTCCATAGCCAACCCGGGGTGGGCCCAGACCGTTCCGGGCAGGGTTTGAAGCAGGTGCTTTAGCAGGAAGAAAAGGGCATACAAGACTGGGAGGGTGCCGGGGTGGGGGGTGCATGGCTTGCCCCGTCCCTTTTCACTTCAGCCCTGCCTTCTTCCCTCTCCCCCCACAGCTACGAGGCTGGGATCCTGGAGAACCCCAAGGTAATCCCCCTAAGCCTGGGAGCCGGCTGCCTCTGTGGTAGCGCCTCCGTGCCGATGCTGTCTGATGTATTTGTAGCCTAATTTGAAATTTCACGGGGGGCGGGGAGGGGGCGCGGGCATGGGGCTGGGGCTGAGCCCCACCGGCCCGGCCGCCTGCCCTCTCCATGCTGAGACTGCAGACTGCCCCCGGCCCCCGGTGTCTTTTTCTAATTGCTGCCGGGATGAATAGGAGAAAGGAAATATTTCAGGGCAGCATGGAGAGAGGGTGCGATGGAGGGGCAATAAAGAAGTAATTAGGCAGATGAGACGCCAGCTCCTGGGAGGGCCCGGCCTGCGCCCACCAGCCCGGCCGGGGGGGGGGGGTTAGAGCCTCCGGGCAAGTTTGTCTGGGTCTGTGTTCCGCACCCGCCCCCGGCCACCCTGGTCCTCATTCCCGAAGCAGGCCAGGCTGGGCCTTCAGCCCCATTTGAAGTTTAGGGTGTCTCTTCCTTAGGGAGGGGGGCTGTTTGTGTCTCCCCCCCCACACCATGGAAGGCAGGGGGAGGCAGGGTGAAATCTCTCATGGGAAGAGAAAAATCTCTTTGTCCCGGGGGACGGGATGGTGTCTGCAGCCAGTTCCTGGGGGGCTGCTCTGGGAGTGGGGTGGGGTGCTTGGCTGGCGTTGGGAAGGACGTGAGTTTGTTGAGAGGGGGAGGTGATGGTGGGGCTCGGGCAGCAGAGTCTGGGGGGGATCCAGGAAGACCAGCTGGAGGGGAGGGTGCCTGCCGGGTGGCTTGGCTGAGAAGGGGCTCGGGATGGCTCCCCCAGGCTGACTGCTGATTCCCGGCAGCACCAGACCCCTCTGTTCAGCCAGTGCTGGTTGTAATAGAACGTATTACAGCAAGCCTTGGCACCTGGCCTGGCTTTGGGGGCCTTTGATTGCCTGTTTACTGGCCACGAGCACCCTCCTTTCACGGGTGAGGAAACCGAGGCCCAGAACAGGAACTCCCCTCCAGGGCTCGGGCTGCGGGAGCCCTCTGCCCGCCCAGCCCGCGTGGTCCATGCCTGTCACTCCGGGCCCTGCGGGGCTGCTGCCTGCTGGCCACAGGTTTTTCCAGTTCATGCTCTGTTGACCCCACGACACTCGGGCCAGCCACCTCTAATTAGCCAGTCAGTCAGCGCCGAGGGGGGCCCGGGAGGCTGGGCCACAAGAGTGGCTTCCAGGCGGGGTGTCCTGGCGGGCCCTGAGCATGCTGGGAGACCCTCCCACACCAGGAGGGAAAATGGGCCCTCGGGCAGTTGGGGGCTGAGACCCGGCCTGGATATCTTGTCACTGTGGCAGGTCCCGTCCCCTCTCAGGCCTCCCGTCTAAGGCTGGAGGTGGATGGATAAGTAAGTCCTACAGTGTCTCTCCTTTTTTTTTTTTTTGGCGATACTGGGGATGGAACCCAGGGGCATTCTACCTCCGTCCTACACCCCCAGCCTTTTTTTTTTTGTTTTTTTTTTGGCGGAACTGGGGATTGAACTCAGGGGCATTCTACCTCCGAGCTACACCCCCAGCCCCATTTTTTATTCTTTATTTTGAAACCGAGTCTCACTAAGTTGCGGAGTGCCTCACTAGGTAGCTGAGGCTGGCCGCGAACCCGGATCCTCCGGTCTCAGCCTCCCGAATGCTGGGATTACAAGCGTGCGCCACCACGCCCGGCCCTTATTTTTAATTCTTTACTTTGACACAGGGTCTTCCTAAGTTGCGGAGGGCCTCACTGAGTAGCTGAGGCTGGCCGTGAACCCAGATCCTCCTGTCCCAGTCTCCCAAGTACTGGGATGACAAGCGTGCGACACCACGCCCGGCTTTTGTTTTTCCTTTTTGGTACTGGGGATTGAACACAGGTGTGTTCTACCTCCAAGCTACACCCCAGCCCTGTTTTGTTGTTGTTTTAAATTTGGAAACAGGGTCTCACTAAGTTGCCAAGGCTGGCGTGAGCCACCGATGTGGGGCTAGGGCGTCTTTTATTGGGGCAGGACACTGTCACCCAGGCAATTCAGAGCCCGAAAAGGGGAGCTGAGTGTGACCTCCACTTCTCACTGCCGGGCTGTCCTGAGTCAGCTGCCCCATCCCTCAAGTGCTTCCTCCTGCATAAAGCCGGAAAGCACAGCGCCTCCCTGGGGCCTGGCTAGGGCCTGCCCTCCCGGCTCCACCTGACGTCACACAGGGCTGGCGTGCCTATAATCCCAGTACTTGAGAGGCAGAGACAGGAGATTTGCAGGTTCGAGGCCAGCCTCAGCAACTTAGTGAGACTCTCAACAACTTAGCCAGACCTAGTTTCAAAAAAAAACCCAAAAAGCCGAGCATGGTGGTGGACCCCCGTAATCCCAGGACTTGGGAGACTGAGACAAGAGGACCCCAGGGTCAAGGCCAGATATCAGCAAATTAGGGAGACCCTGCTTCAAAATAAAATAGTTCTAGGGGTGCAGCTCTAGGGTGTAGCCCCTGGGTTCAATCCCTAATACCACAAGGAGGGCTGGGCCAGGCTGGGTGTGGGCCCTGATGGTCATGGGCTTGGTGGAGGCGCCCAGGGGGTCCTCTCTGTGTTGGCCTGGCCGTGGGCTGGGGGTGGGGGCTCCCCCAGGATTCCATGCCGGGGTGAGGGCTGAACCCCAGGACCCACCCTTACTCTGGATCTGGCCTCCCGGGGAGGAGCTCTGGGAGCTTAAGAGAACCCGTACCCCTCCCCCTGCTCCCCCCCCCCCAAAAAAAAGCCGGAGACCTGCGGGAGGAGGGTCTGCAGGCAGATGGCTGAGCCATTTTCTGCCTCCATGAGGCTGATTGAAGGGCAATGAGGCAGCTAATGTGAAGAAAGATAGAAATTTACTTGCTTTAACTTCATAGGGCCACAGTGAAAGAGTTCATTCAGTCCGGGCCGCCATATCTGATGGATGAATAAACCATTTGCAACATCGATCAGGCCTCTACATCACGGCTTAGTTCATGGGCCATTTGCTTCCAATTTCTCCTTCTCGGGGCCCTGTTTCATGCTTTCTTTCGCCCTCTCCCCCGCACCCCGACACTCCCTCTCTCTCTCTCTCTCTCTTTTTCTTCACTCTCTTCCCTCCCTCCAGCCCCCCCCCACCCAGATGACTTTGGAAGTGAGCCCTCCCGCTGGGATGGATAAATAGACGGCATTGATACTCAGCAACAAACTATTTGTCATTTGAACTGGGCTTTTAGGAGGGAGAGTAAAAAGGAGGCAGGCGCTCCTGCCACCTCAGAACGCGACTCTGAGTGTTACGCCGTTTCTCGGGGCCTTCGGTGGCCGGCCGCCTGAGGGCCGCCTCCAACTTGCTCCCTCTCTTCGGCCTCTGTGTCTTCCTGTCTCCTTTCCTTTCCAAATGCAAGCGTGCTTGGCCTCCACCTCCAGGAGAGGCGGGAGGAAGCGGCAGGCTCCTAGTGAAGATGATGGCTGCAGGCAGGCTTTGAGTTCGCCTGGGGAGGGTCCCGGGCAGGTGGGCAAGGCGCCGGGAGCCCTGGTGGTCACCACGAGGTCCAGCCCCGTTCATTTTACCTCTGGGTGGAAGATGGCATTGGCAGAGGGGAGCCTGGCTTCTCTAACCAGTCCTGAGGCCTTCAGTGGCTAAGGAAGCTCACCCCAGACACGGGCCAGGGACCCCCCACTTCTTCTCTGGCTTTTAGTCTCCCCTCTGGTCTGTGCTACGAGGCCATCAGGCCGGGGGTCTGCCTCGAAGGTTGGCTCTGGGTTCTTGTATCCACCCCACAAGTGGAATCAGGTGCAGGCCCCAAGTCACACCGCACTTGAGTGGGGTTCAGTCGCAGGCCCCGGCCTGAGCTCAGAAACAGAGCTGGAGCCGGGCGTGGTGGCGCACGCTTGTGATCCCAGCATTTGGGAGGCTGAGACCAGAGGATCCGGGTTCGAGGCCAGCCTCAGCTACTTAGTGAGGCCCTCCGCAACTTAGTGAGATCCTGTTTCAAAATAAAGAATAAAAAATAGGGCTAGGGTGTAGTTCAGAGGTAGAATGCCCCTGAGTTTAATCCCCAGTACCGCAAAAAAAGCTGGAAGGACGAGCCGTCCCAGTGCACCCAGGAGGAAGTGTGTCCCAAGACATAGTACTTTAGGCGCCCTGCGCTGACCTCCCCTGGAGGGCAGCTTCCAGGAGGAAGGGAAGAAGCCTCGTGGCTCATTCCCAGCCATCTTCTCCGCCTGTCCGGTATGTCGCCGGTCACACCAGGCCTTGCTTGGCATTTTTATTTGAGGGAGGGGAGGCTCGAACCCAAGGGCATTGTACCTCCTAGCTCCGCTTCCAGCCCTTTTTATTTTTTTATTTGGAAACAGGGTCTCTCGCTAAGTTGCTGAGACCAGCTGGGAATCTGCCATCCTCCTGTCTCAGCCTCCCAAGTACTGAGATTACAGGCGTGCGCCACCGTGCCCGGCTCTACTTGGTATTTTCTTGTGTGTTTTTATTTATGGACAGTTTAAAAGAAAAAAAGCAGTCTATACACTGAAATGTAAGCTATTCAAGGGCAAGTCTTACCTCCCATTTTACAGATGAGGAGGCTGAGGCCTTGACCCCTGGCTCGGGGGTGTTTTCCAGCACTCTTTTAAGTCCAACACATACTGGTTGAGGGCTGAGTG
The DNA here is from genome assembly GCA_004027655.1 of Graphiurus murinus. Lineage (NCBI taxonomy): Eukaryota > Metazoa > Chordata > Mammalia > Rodentia > Gliridae > Graphiurus > Graphiurus murinus. Next base: position 5,749 of record PVLC010038253.1, on the reverse strand, counting down.
CTTCCTGCCCCGAGCTTACCGTGCAACCCTGGCCCTGCCCCACGGCCTCCAGCCTCCGTTTCTTCCCCTTTAGATGAGGCAGCCCAGATTGAGCTGCTTATCACACCGGGCTGCCGAGGACACCCGAGCTGCTGGGAACAGAAAGGAAATGAGAGCCGGGCGTGGTGGCGCACGCTTGTAATCCCAGCATTCGGGAGGCTGAGACCAGAGGATCTGGGTTCGAGGCCAGCCTCAGCTACCTAGTGAGGCACTCCGCAACTTAGTGAGACTCGGTTTCAAAATAAAGAATAAAAAATAGGGCTGGAGGTGTAGCTCAGAGGTAGAATGCCCCTGAGTTCAATCCCCAGTACTGCAAAAAAAAAAAAAAGAAAGTAAATGAGAGTCGGGTTTGGAAAAGCAAAGGTTGCAGGGGCCGCAGTTCCCAGGACGGCAGCAGGTGGACACCTCGTCCGGGCCCAGGATGCCCACGGGGGGTACCTGAGCAGTCACGCCGGCCCCTCCAAGAGTCCAAGCCGCAGCGTGGGGGAGCTGGGTCCCTGGGAGACGGGAGGGAGTTTCCAGAGCGTCCCGGGCACCAGCAGTTCCTCGCAGCCCCTCCGCCTCTGCACCAAGACCATTTTCCAACACGCCCGAGAACCAATATACATAAAGGTTGATGTGTTTTCAAATGGGTTTTCGCTTTGCTCCTCTCCTTCCTCCCTGTGAGTATTAACCCCAGGGACCCCGGGGACGCGCGGCTCGCCGGAGCACCTGCTGGGGTCACGCGCCGTCATTAGCTTTGCGGTCAGCGCAGAATAAACCCCAATTCCCGGCGTGCTCGCCGCTCCCGGGAAGCCCGAGGGACCCGCCGCACTCCTACGAAGTCACACTTTGGTGGGTTTTTTTTTTTCCTTTTTTTTTTTTTTTTTTTTTTTTGCCTGAGTTGTTTCTCTCCTGCTATTCTACCTCCAGCTGTGGGGGCGTCGAAGAAAAAGATGAGATCAAGTTGAGGGGAAAAATTGTCTGATTTCTTGAGCCCTTTGTCTCCCAGGCCCCTGGCAGCAGGGTCTGCTGGGGGCTGGGGGTTGGGGGGCGTGCTGCTGGACGCAGGGGGCTGGGGCAGAAGGGACAGAGGCCCCCAGTTCTGGAGCCAGGCGAGAGGTGCCCAGGCTGCAGAATGTGGGGTACAGGTGTCCAGGCACTGCATGTGGGGGCTCCGGATACTCACTCCTCCGACCTCGTTCTCCTTTGTCAGAACCAAGCGCCTCCAGGACTTTACACCAAGACTCAGGATCCGGCCAAAGCCCCCAACAGCCCCGACACCCTGGAGATTGAATTCAAAAAAGGTACGTGCCAACCGGGCGTGGTGGCGCACGCTTAGAATCCCAGTACTTGGGTGGCCAAGACAGGAGGATCGCAGGTTCGAGGCCAGCCTCAGCTTACTTAGTGAGGCCCTCCACAACTTAGTGAGACCCTGTTTCAAATTAAGACTAAAAAATAGGGCTGGGGGTGCAGCTCGGAGGTAGAATGCCCCTGAGTTCTAACCCCAATACCACCAAAAAAAGAAAAAAAAAAAGGTATGTGTTGCTTTGCCCTCCCTAACAGGAACCGAGGCCCTCTGCACCCTTCCTGGGTTCCTGGGTGCCCGGGTTCAGGCAGAGGGCCTCCGGGTTCCCGACAGCCCTCACCCCTAGACAGTGGGACTCCTGCAAACCTTGGGCCTCAGGGGAAAACCCAGTACATGCAGGGCTGAATTGAGAACCTTCCAGCCTCCGAGCAGCCACTTCCAGGTGCTTGGAGACTTTAGGAAAGCCACTCAACTCTCCTGTGCCTCCGTTTCCTTCTGTGTAAACTAGAGGTACAAGTGCGCCTGCTTCTTTCCTAGCTTGGGATGAGGCCTATACAGGGAGCACCCAGCACCAGCAGGTGTTCAGTAAATCCCAAGTCTGATGGAGCCGGCCTGGGGGGCCCTGCTCACCCCACCTGTAAAACATCGGCCAGTCCCACATTAGCTGCTCAGTACCAGCCCCCCGACCCTCTGAAGCCAGGTATGGTGGCGCATACCTGTAATCTTAGTATTTGGGAGGTTCAGATAGGAGGATTGCAGGTTTGAGTCTAGCCTCGGCAACTTAGTGAGACTCTCAGCAACTCAGTGAGACTCTGTTTCCAAAAAAAAAAGTTGGGAGTGGTGACGCACGCTTGTAATCCCAGTACTTGGGAGGCTGAGACAGGAGGATCCGGGTTCGCGGCCAGCCTCAGCTACTTAGTGAGGTCCTCCACAACTTAGTGAGACCCTATTTCAAAATGAAGAATAAAAAATAGGGCTGGGGGTGTAGCTCGGAGGTAGAATGCCCCTGAGTTCAATCCCCAGTCCAAAAAAAAAAAAACCAAAAATAAAAACCGCTGTTGCTCGGGCCCCCCTTGGCAGTGGGGGCGTCCTGTTTTCCCTCCCCTCACCCTCCCCGCCATCAAGAGATGTGCTGGCCTGGCCTGTGTGCCCCAGCCCGAGCTGGGGGCCTCCGTGTTCTCTTGCCCTGGAGGAAGCAGAGGAGGCCAGGCTGGCCTAGGCCTGGCTCAGGACCTGGCCTAGGACGAGAACTCAGGGGTCCAGGAGGCTCTGGAGACCAGGGGGGCTTCCTGGAGGTGGTGGCTAGCAGAGCTAGCGGAACCAAGATGGTGTGAGGACATCCCCAGCCCAGCAGGGAGGCGTGCTTTTTCATCCCCAGAGCGGCTGCCAGGCAGGACCAGGGGGCAGAGGGGGGTGTTCTGAGAGTCCCCGGAGCCCCTCCGCCATGCAGGGTGGGGTGAGCGAGATAGCAGGACGGCTGAGAAAGTGGAGGTGCAGGCCCACCTCCTGGCTGTGCAGCCTTCACGCGCAGCTGTACCTTCTCTGGCTCCAGGTACGCTCACCTATCACGCAGGCCCCACAAGATCCTCAGCGGGGCTGGGCATGGTGGCCCCCCTGCCGGCGCAGTGAGGGCTCAGACCCGTGTACTTTTAGTGACCCACCTCTCCTAGGCCTTTCCCAAGAGCCTGGCCAAGCTGGTGGGCGCCTCCCTCACACCCCCTCGGCTGTTCAAATCCTAGAGTTTCATGCCCTGTCCCCCCACTCCCCGGGCCAAAGAATGGTAGGCGAGGCCCTCCAGGTTGCTGGAGTCCTAGGTCATCTCATGGCCGCTCTGTCCAGCCCTGGCCTGGCTCGCAGGCACGGGGCCTCCTCTGGGCATCTTCCCTGAGAAGATGGTGGGGCAAACCAGGCAGCACCCCCTGGCTTCCTGGGCAGGCACCCCCAGGATGGAGGGAACCCAGGCGCCGGGCTCCAGCAACCCATCCCGGAGGAAGGATCAGGCGGCATCCCCGGGGGCAGAGCTGGGAGAAGAAATGTGTTCCATTATAATGATTTGGGGACCGTCTGAAGGAGGGAGGAAAGAAAGAGGGAGTTCCCATTCACTCTGTAGTTAATTTATTTGAAGTTTTAATCTAATTATTAACTATTTTCCAGGCTAAGAGGCTTTCTCCAGCAGCAGCCCCAACAATGTCACCTCTTCTCCCGGGCAGGCCCCCGCCCCAGCCCCAGCGAGGGCCCATAATAGGACCGGGGAGGGAGAGAAAGGCAGAGGGGGAGAGGCGGGGGGCTGGCGAGAGGGGCTTAAGGTTCATTATTGGGCCGACTTACATTTAATAGCAATTTACAACCAAGTTATAAAACCCCTGGAAATGGGGGTTAAGAATAGCAGAGCTGACAGCGCCTCAGCGGAGCCCCTCCGAGCGGCGCCTGGCTAATAAAGGGTCGAAAGCCCCTATTGAGGCCTGATTGGCACCCGATGGCTGCCTACATGGTAATGAGCCGGGCAGATGGGTGGGGGATTAGCGCCAACTTTGAACAGCTTTTCTTTGTCACTGTTACAGCTCTCTTGTTAGCTCCTCATACATGTACTGCTCATTTCACACCGCTCGAGAAAGTGCCCTTCCTATTCAAAGTCAACCCCAAACCCACCCACCGGCCCCCCCCTCTCCCGCCACCCCCCTTGACACGGCCGTCCAGCGGCAGAGCCTGCTGCCACCCCAGACCCCCGCTTCTCAGGATTCCTGGCCGCGCCTCCCGACACCCCGCCTGCGGGAGCGGGCACCAGTTCACCCCCATCAATCAGATGGCTGCGGGCGGGGTCTGGGGTGCAGGGTCGGGGCGCCGGGGCCGCCTGACAGACGTGTGCGTGTGTGCGCGTGCGCGGGCGCGCCGGAGCGCGGCTCCACCTCGGACAGGCGGCCCCGGGCAACTGGTGGGACAGAAGGTCCTCCCGGTATAAGACAATGGTGGAGCGTGAAATTCAATTAGTTCAGGGCCTGGTTCCAGTTTCACAGACCCTAAATGCAAAGAGGGCAGAGAGAATAGGAGGGTGGGGGGGGAGCATTTTTTATTGCATTTGTCCTTTCGTTCCGGGGGACTTTCTCGCCCCCTTTTCCCCCTCCCCGTCCCCCCCGCCCCAGCGGGCCTCACCCTGCACTGGGCTTTGAAGGAGTCATTTGGATTCTATATCTGTCACGTGTATTTAAGGCGTTGCAGGGAGAGGGAGAGGGCGGGTGGCGCGGGCAGGCTCCTCCGCCCAGCACCAGCCCCGAGGCCCACTGCCCGCCCTCTCTTCCTGCCCCAGGGGTCCCCGTGAAGGTGACCAACGTCAAGGATGGCACCACCCACCGGACCTCCTTGGAACTCTTCATGTACCTGAACGAGATCGCGTGAGTGCCGCAGCCTGCGGGGCCTGTCCATGGTGGCTGACGTCACAGCTGGGGTTCAGGGTCCAAGGAGGAGGGCCCGGGTTCGAGCCCCAGAGCACAGAGTCTCCTGGACTAAGGCGATAGGTTTGCCTGGAGTCCCTACCTAACCTTTAGCCTAAGAAGATAACCGGGCTGCCTCCTGGGGTCGGCCAGGCCCTGGGCTGCCTTAGGGGCCAGAGTAGAAAGAGAGGAGTGTGGAGCGGGCCGGGGCCTGGCAGACCCCTGCACAGACATAACAGAAGCAGCCCATGGACCTCAGAATGTCCCAGGCAATCCCTCTCTGTCTCTCTGGGCCTCAGTTTACCCACCTGTACAAGGGGCATGTGGCCCAGGTGCCCTGGCCCAGATGTCCTGAGTCCCCGAGGCTGAGATGGAGCCCAGAGCTAAGCTCTCAGCGGGTGGCCTCTGATCCCAGTCACCTGTCCCTCCCTCCCACAGGGGCAAGCATGGCGTGGGCCGCATTGACATCGTGGAGAACCGCTTCATTGGGATGAAATCTCGAGGTGAGTGGGCTGTGTCCCCGGGGACCGTGCTGGGGCACTGGACACATCAGAGGCCCCGGGTCCCCCGTCCCAGAAAGATGTCACCACCCCCATGCCACATGGAGGGTCCAGGGAAGGTAAAGTCCTTTCGCCCCGCACGACTGTGGTTTCTCTCTACAGAAGTGGGCCGAATGTCCCTTGCTGCATACGCTATGCAAGGGGCTAACCCTAGGGCCCAGGAGAGGCCTGGAGAGGGGCGGCCAGGGCCAGGCCAGGAGGTCAGGCTGTCCTGTGTCACGGGCGGGTCGGCCGGGTTCGGAGGCCGACCGTGCAGGGCCGATTTCGTGGTCATTAAGGCTGCGTGGTGCACACCAGGCGGGCGGGGCCTGCGTCCTACCAGGAGTGGGCGCTGCAAGGCAGCCAAGATGGAGGCCTGTCCCCACACCAGGCCCGGCCTGGAGGGAGCCCTTTCTCCTGGTCAGCGGGGCTCCACTTTGGGCTGGAGTGGCTGC
>PVLC010038252.1:0-14854 GCA_004027655.1 Graphiurus murinus | reverse complement strand
TTGTTTTCTTAGCTGTGATTTTCTTGAGTTCTCTGTATATCCTAGATATTAGACCTCTATCAGAAGAGTAGCTGGCAAAAATTTTCTCCCACTCTGTGGGCTCTCTGTTGAGGTTCTTGATAGTTTCCTTTGCTGCACAGAAGCTCTTCAGTTTAATGCAATCCCATGTATTGATCTTCCTTTGAGTTGCTTGTGCTTTTGGGGTCTTATTGAGAAAGTTTTTACCTGTGCCTATGTGTTGAAAGGATCTAAATAGACACTTCACAAAAGAAGAAATACAAATGGCCAATAAATGTATAAGGAAATGTTCTACATCACTAGCAATCAGAGAGATGCAAATCAAAACTACCTTGAGATTTCACCTAACTCCAATCAGAATGACAATCATAAAAAATATGAACAACAAATGTTGGTGAGGGTGTGGAGAAGTGGAACCCTAATACATTGTTGGTGGGATTGAAAATGAGTGCAACCACTTTGGAAAACAGTATGGAGGATCCTCAGACGAATAGGAATGAACCTACCATATGATCCAGCAATACCACTTCTGGGTATCTACCCAAAAGAATGGAAACCAAACTATCAGACCAACACATGTGTATCTATGTTTATAGCTGCACGATTGATAATTGCCAAACTATGGAAACAGCCAAGATGTCCATCGACAGATGAATGGATTATAAAACTATGGGATATGTACACAATGGAATTTTACTCAGCCATAAAGAAGAACAAAATCATGTTATTTGCAGGTAAATGGATACAACTGGAAAACATTATGTTAAGTGGGATTAGCCAGTCACAAAGAGTAAAAAAGCATATGTTCTCCATAATGTGCAGATGCTAGGGAGAAGATGGGGCATAAGAGGGTCTCCAGATGAAAAAGGAGAAACCTTAGATAAGCAAAGAAATTGACTTAACTGAAGGGGATAGACGGTGTTGGGACACCCTAATGCACATGATGTACTTTCACAAATATATCAAGGTCAATCACTAAACTGAACTTGAGAAGGAGGGAGTGGGGTGGGAATTGGGGAAGGAGTTAAATGAGAAAGGTGTGCATATATGCCTTTATCAGCTTGTACCTAACAAAGATGTATGATTACAATGCATCAATTATAAAAAATAAAAATTTAAAAAAAGACTTGGTTACATAAGTGAACACATTCTCAATTTTAGTTTGCCAGTTATAGGTTTCTCTCCCTGCAATCTAAGACATTGCATAGCATATTCATCCACTGAGGAAGGACTGATGTCTGGATCATGAGGTGCTCCTTCCTGGTTGGAGAGGAAGGTAAAAGAAGGGCAACAGGTGGTAGACTACGCCACTTGCTCCCTCTGTGTGCTTAGCACCTCTTGTAAGTCTTTGCATTCAGAGCCTAAATGCTGTGTTCTAACAGGATGGAACAGGTTGATTCAGAAGAAATGAATGGCTGTCCCTTCTACAGGAGCACTTTAGCAGTCGCCTGTACTTGGAATCAGCTCTAAGATGTGAGCCTTTGTTAATATGACCTGGGAGGACCAAGGTCATTGTTTCCAGAGCCCTGCCAAAATCCCAAGCAACACAAAAGCTACAGCCAACCTCAAAACTGGCCTGCATAGCAGGCTTAAGCAGAAAGATATCCTGGAACTTTTATAGCCTGCCTAAAGACTTCCCTAGAAATTACATTTGTTTCCTGCCTCTGCTGTTAAATACCATGACCTCTGAATTACACATTTCATCTCTCACTCTTTCAGGCCAATTCATGGCCATCTGGAACATTCTCCAAATCTTTGTCTTTTTGTCTCTAGAATAGGCTTAATGATATTTAACAAAAATATTTGCTATGAGTATTGAATGAGGCAAAGTATAAAAGTGCCTAATCAATATTGTTATAATAAAAAGAACCTAAAGCATACTAGATTCTTCCAATTTTAAAATCATGTTCATTATTATTTTATTGTATAAAATAATTATGACCTGATTCATATAATATTTTAAGAGTACTGTGCAGTACTCTTGATTATATATAGTAAAGAATACCATAATAGTCAGGCATGGTGGCATACGCCTATAACCCTTGGTAGGCTGAGACAGGAGAATTGCAGGTTCGAGGCCAGACATCAGCAACATAGCAAGACTCTCAGTAACCTAGTGAAACAGAGAGCTGGGGTGTAGCTCAGAAGTAAAATGTCCCAGGGTTCAATCCCCAAGACCACAAAAAAAAAAAAAATGCAGTAATATATAGTACCTCTTGGTTATAGACAATAAACACAAATATTAATTGCACATGTTTATTATTTTTTAAATATATATATTTAACCAAAATATTCCTTTGCATTAGCCCAGAAACTTCCTTCATGTGCTTTCTAGTCAGGCTCTTCACCCATTAAAATCTATCACCGTGGACCATGGATTAGTGTCCTGTGTTCTAGATTTTATTTAAAGGAATTATACTAATATATATATACATATATATACATATATAATGTATAATATACATATATATAATATATACATATATAATATATAATATACATTAATATAATATATATATACATATATGTATGTTTGTGTCTCCCATCAGCAATGTATAAGAGTTCCAGTTGCTCCACATCCAAACCAACGTTTGCTATTTTCAGTCTTTCTATTTTTGGCCATGCTGGTGGATGTGCCTGGAATAGATGAGAGCAATAAATAATTGTGATTTGAGCTAGCTCAACGATTGCTAGACCCAGGACTTTTGCAAATGAAATTTCATTCATTTTGTTCTTAATTTGGTATTTCCTTTTATTTCTCAAGTTATCACATGATTACCAGTAACCTCATCCCATTCAATTACATTATAAAGTTATTAAAACGATGAGTTTTAGTCCTAGTTCCTTTAGATTCTAAATTCGAGTGGATATTTCATTTTAAAAGAATGTATATGTTTTAGCAAAGATGCCTTAAGATACTGTAAAACAAGTCATGTTTTCTCTATCAAACTCTTTACTTTAAATAAGAGGTATTTAGCATCCTCCAAAAAAGGAGAAAGTACTGCTTTATACACCTGTCATTTTATATCTTGGAAATATAGCCCTGTACAAGCATACATGTATTTGTGCACATATACACACTCATAAGATTAATCAGAATTGAAATGTATACAATTAGCAACATTTGAGGCCCAGATAAAGTGTCTAGCTCAGTGGCTTTTAAGCTTGGCTGTATCAGACCCCATCTACAGATACTCTGGTTCTGCTGGTTTGAGGAGGGAGTGGGGAGGGAATTGGGGAAGTGTTAAACGAAAATGTGTGCATGTATGCCTTTACCAGCTTGTACCTAACAAAGATGTATGATTACAATTCACCAAATAAAATAAATAAAAATTAAAACAAAACAAAAAACAACAAAGAAATTGCAATGATAGCCAACATTTGTCAGACTTTTTTTTTTTTTTTTTTGAATTGAACCTCTGAGCTATACCCCCAGCCCTATTTTTTTTATTCTTTATTTTGAAACAGGGTTCTCACTAAGTTGCAGAGGACCTCACTAAGTAGCTGAGGACTGCAAACCTGCAATCCTCCTGTTTCAGCCGCTCAAGTACTGGGATTACAAGCATGCGCCACCACACCCAGCATCAGACATCTTTTGAAATAACACATTGAGGTAGTTCATAGTTGTTACATTAGATCAAAGTTGTTACATCTTTGTGATGATGTCATATCTTCGTAAAACTGAGTTTTGGGGGATTTCTTATGATAAGTACCATGAGAAAGTTAATGTAGAAATGCAATGGGTGTGTCCAATATGATTTTCAGGTTTAGAAGTCTAGTGTAGTGTACCCAACAGACATACACATCCACCCAATTAGTAAATAACTGTGGTGATTTAAGAATAAACTAAAAACAAATATTTGTTATTTCAAATTCTTTGTATTTTTAAATGGTTACTGAGTTATTAGAACATAAATACTAAGTAGATTAAATATTCCACGGACATATGAAAAATATACAGCATTGCTAATTGTCAGGGAAAAGCAATTAAAATGCCATGAAATATCACCTCACATTAGGATAGCTATTATAAAAATAATCCACAAAAAATATAAAAAATGTTGGCAAGGATATGAAGAAAAGGAAGTCTGTGCACAGTACTGGTGGGAATGTAAATTAATACACCATTTTGAAAACACCATACAGTTACCTGAGAAACTCAATATTAGAGATGCCATATGATCCAGCAATTCCACCTGTGGGTATATAAGCAACATAACTGAAATCAGATTGTAGAAGAAATATCAGCATTCCCATGTTCATTGCAGCACTATCGACAATAGCTAAGATAAGTAAACAACCTAAGTGCCTATCGACAGATTAATGAATTTTAAAATGTGAGACATATATACAGTGGATACTATTCAGCCTTAAAAAGGAAGGAAATGTCATGTGATTCTTTTTTTTTTTTTTTTTTTTAACGGTACTAGGGATTCAATTGAGGGGCATTCTACCTCCAACTTACACTTCCAGCCCTATTTTTATTCTTTATTTTGAAACAGGATCTCACTAAGTTGTAGAGGGCCTCACTAAGTAGCTGAGGCTGGCTGCAAACCTGAATCCTCTGGTCTCAGCCTCCCAAGTACTGGCAATGTGGGTGATTCTGAAGATTATGTTAAATGAAATAAGTTAGGCACAGAGGAAACAAATACTGCATGACTGTTTTTCTTTTTAATATGTGAAATCTACAAGGGTAGAACTCACAGGAGTAAAGAGTAGAATGGTGGTTAGCAGAAGCAGACAGGTAATGGACAAGGAAAAGAAGATGTTGGGCAAAGTGTTCAAAGTTTCACCTAGACATGAGGAACAATTTCTGGTAATCTATTGCATAGCATGATGATTGCAATAAGATGTAATGTATTTCAAAATTGATAAAATAGCAAATTTTAAATGTTCACACCACAAAGATATTTTAAGTAGGTGAAGTAATAGCCTGATTTAATCATTTTACAATGTATTCGTGTACATAAATCACACTGACCCTATTACACATACAATTATTATTTGCAATTTAAAAAAAGAATAGTAATAAATACTATCTTGTTTAGATTTAATTATTTTGTGAACTAAACTAGGTTTTTTTATTTGTTTTGTTTGTTGTTGTGGGCCAAGTAGCTCTGTAAAAAAAATTACTAAGACACTAAGTACACCATGAGCTGAGAAAATTTGGAAAATCTTGATTGCAGCAAAACAAGTAAATCGAATCTGAGCAGAGAATTAGTGTTCTTAACAATCTGGATTTTTGTTTAAAGAAAATAACTTTATTGAAAAAGAAAATACTTCCATTTGCTTTGTCTTGATTTAAATTCATTTCTCTACTCATCAAAAATTTATTGGACAATCACTATAAATTACAAAGTATCCAAGGGCATACACTGATAAGACTTCCCCTTCTATGCATCCTTTGTTATCTACCTACACAAATATACCTTCTGCAAAAAGAACTACCCAGTTATGCGATGTTCCTTCTCTGTGACACATGTAAAAATGCCATATCCCTGAAGAAAGAATTAGAACAGCTATTCATTCTTCTGAGTTACCATTTCCTACTTCCTCAAATTATGCAGATTTATCAATAATTCAAGAAAACTTCCTGTGCAATGTACTTGACAATGTGAAGCTGTCAAAGTAGCAAGATGACATCCATGGTTACACAACTGGAAGGCAGACTCAGCATTCACCAACAGGATCATTTTCCTTCAAGGGCAAAGGATTACTCAGTTCACCTCCAAGAGAGATTCCCCAGGATGTGCCAGGAAACAAGTGAAGAGAATTTTAACTTCACAAACAATGTTAGACCACAGGATACACACTCTTGGGAAAGTTCTACTAGTTATTTTTTTTTTCTTTTTAACTGAATAGTAGTCTTAGTATTTTTTTTTAAACAAGGAGACTCCAGATACCCCAGTAAACTAATGAAAATTTAATACAAGACAATTTTAAAGTGATTTTGAAAGAATTATTTTGTATTTTACCTCATAGCCAGAAATAATATGCCACTGTCAATATACGTGAAGGGATACTAAAACAATTTTGATCCTCAAATATTTCAATGTTCCTTGCTTGTGGAAGTACTGTACCAATCTCAAATTTATTGTGATTTTTTTCAACAGATAGAGTTGACTTAGAGGAACGCATTTTAAAAAAATAACAAGGAGCTGGGCGTGGTGGCACATGTTTGTAATCCCAGTACTTGGGAGGCTGAGACCGGAGGATCCTGGTTTGCAGCCAGCCTCAGCTACTTAGTGAGTCCCTCCACAACTTAGTGAGACCCTGTTTCAAAATAAAGACTAAAAAATAGGGTTGGGGGTATAGCTTGGAGGTAGAATGCCCCTGAGTTCAATCCCCAGTACTGCAAAAAAAAAAAAGCTTAGTTTAAAAAAAAAAAAATTCTCTCCTGTTTTTCTCCACTATTATCTCCCATCCAAGTACTAACCAGGCTCGACCCTGCTTAGCTTCCGAGATCAGAAGAGATCAGATCGGACACTTTCAGGGTGGTATGGCCATAGATTCCACTATTATCTAAAGAAACTTTGAATAATGGTGCTGTTCAAGAAAATGGAAAAAGGAAGACAGGGGAAAGAAAAAAAGGAGAAGCAGAAGCAGAAGAGGAAGAAGACAGAATACATAGGCATAACTACAAGAGAACTGGAATGCAGAGAATTTACCATAGTTTAATCAAGGTGAAAACCAAACCCAGCATTACTAAAATTGCTTTCATACCAATTTATATTTGCACAACATGTTCATCTTAAATCTGATTGATTTTGACATGTTTTCCCAAGAAAGCAAAATGTTTAGAAAGCATCTTTAGAGTTATTTTCCTATACAGGTCCTTCCATCTATCTCAATAAAAACAGTTCTAGTAGCAAGGTTTTCATTTATAATTGGCAAAAATGTAAATGAAATGGTCTTTAATTTTTTGGGGGGGGGAGGGCATTGGAGGTTGAATGAGGAGGCCTTCTACCTCCTAGCTACATACGCAGTTCTTTTTATTATTATTACTATTAAATATTTTGAAACAGGGTCTTGTTAGGTTGCTGAGAGTCTATCTAAGTTCTTGAAACTGGTTTTAAAACTGTGATCCTCCTGTCTCAGCTTCCTAGGTATTTGGGATTACAGTCATTACAATTTTTTATCATCACATAAACATAATTATTAAGCCTAAAGGGTGCCACAAAAATAAAACTGATGTTTTCTCCTTTCCTTAACCAAATGTTTGGTTCTTAATATAACTTAGTAAAACCTGACTCAAACAGCCTAATTCACATAGATTTTATGTTAACATTTGTTCTGCTGAGAGATTACCAGTGTCTACAGGAACACTATGTTTAGTAACTACTTTCTCTGTTCACATAAATTCTGTATTTGATTGGCAGCTTAAAACCTGATCTTTCTGAAGAAAGTCATTCATTAGGAAAGACAGTAAAAAAATTGAAAGAGTTAACTTGTTAAGGTTTCCCTTTTAAGATTTTTTAGAATTACAGTCAAAATCGTTAAGTGTGTTAATACCTGTGGTTTTTTTTTTTTTCTTATTAAAATCAGCTATGCTCTTTTTCCTTTTAAACTAAACTAGGTTTCTTTTCCCCCAAAATCTCTCTCTCCCATTTATCACCATGACAATATCATCGGGGCCAGAAGAACTGATCACACAGGTTCCCTGAAGGCAGGTGGTAATACAGCTCATTAATTTGGTGAACAGGACAGACTCAACAGTGACATTACGTTCTTGTTTCCTAAGTCAGTCAGCTGACTTGCACTGTCTTCACTCAATGGTAAATTATAATCAGAGAAGAGAAAAAAAAATTAAAAGTCATTAGAGAACTATTGGAAACAATAGGGTAGAGTGGGAATTACATGATGGCACGTTTCTTACCAAAATGGCATTCCACATCACAGATTTAGAGATAAGGCTGCAAATTTCAGCAGAAACCGCCAGAGATTTATTATTCAAAGAATGAACCTGAGATACAATAACTACATTACTAGAGTCATGAACTGAGTTTCAGTTCTACATAGGAGTATACAACATCTTTATAGCAGAATGTTTAAGTCCTGCTTTCCCACACATAGACATTTCATACATTCTATGCATATTTTTGAGTTGCCAGAAAAAAAAAAAAAACTATCTTAGGGTTCAACTGGTATGCCTTCTTACATTAAAGGATCTGGAACGCAATTCTGAGCCATTATTTTGTCTACCCAAATTCAGCAACAATATCTTACTTGTAGTTTATAGGACTTTTATCAGAGTAGCATATGTGCTATTTACCTTTAAGAATCTATACAGTCCTCTGTCAATATTTCAGAGGCAAACCCCTCAGCTTGTGTACCAATTAAGCCCATGCTTGGGAATTGTATTACCCAAAGGTCAAAGCTGGGTATAGGAACTTTAAAATGAGTGCAATGCTAAGATTTGACAAAGTTAAGGGGTATGCACATGTATAATCATTCTCTGCCTGAAATTTTTCATAGTGAAAATAAATAAATTTAGCAAGGTATTTGGTTCAAAAGACTATTAAAGTTATTTTGTTACATTATTACTCATGATTTCTATTTCTCAATGTAAATTCTACTATCAATAAGGAAAATATATTTTATTATGATTTTATTTGTATGATCCACTCTATTTTCTTCGGTTATTGATATATTAAAATTATAAGAATTTTTTCCAAAGTGCTGTAAGCCCATGGTTTTTTTAAAAGAGTCCAGAAAAGTTTAAAATGAAAATACACAGCGCTCTGTTCTGCTTCTTTTTTCTCAAATCCTGCTTTGCAGTTATAACCACTTTTAAATGTTTCTTCTTTTATTTCTCTGATAGACTCAATAAAGAAATATCCACATATTGTTCTATCTATTAGCTTTCTTCTTTTTCAGGAAACAAGGATTTAGGTAAACTAACTCCCCCACTCTTTTATAAATGTTTTTATATTGATTATTCATTCATCCATCCATTTATTTATTACACAATTACTTCTTGTTTTCCTATTCCAGGGAACTTTTCTAGGTTCCTGGATGTTTATCAGCTAACAGAAGGGACAAATTCACTCCTTTCTGGAGACAGAAAATAACATAATTAAGTCAATTATGTATAGTAGGTCATAAGGTGATCAGAACTATGGGAAAAAAAGATAAAGCCTAGCAGGGTAAGTGATTGGGAGTACCGAGGGGAGCATGATCAGGATTAAGTAGAAAGGGTCTTGAAGATGTGAGGGGGGTGGAGCAGTCATGTAAATACTCAAGGAAGAGTGCTTTTCCCTAGGGACCAGCAAACACTAAGGAACAAAGGAAGGAGCTTGGGAGTTTGACACTCATGTCTTTGAGGATGTGGGCAAATAAGAACTCTTATACACTCTTGGTAGGAATGTAAATTAATACAAACTCTGTGGAGATCAGTATGGCGATCCCTCAAAAGTCTAGGAATATGACCCAGGTATACCACTCCTCAGTATCTTTCCAAAAGAATTAATGTCAGAATACTATACACACTTACGCACATATCCATGTTTATAGCAGCACAATTCACAATAGCCAAATTATGGAACCAACCTAGGTGTCTGTCAACAGATGAACGAATAAGGAAACTGTGGTCTATACACACAGTGGAATTGCACTCAGCCTTCAAGAAGAAAATAATTATGTTGTTTGCAGGAAAATGACACCCGTGTTTGATCAACAATAGGAGACCACAGTGAGGAGTAGAAGATGAGGACATGGTGGGAGAGGGGAGGGAGAAGCACAGATCATTAAGTACCTGGCAGGCTCTCAGAGCCTTGGGCTGTTTCTCTGAGTCATCAGTGAAGTCTTCACATGGTTTTGAGTGGAGACATGACAGGATCTTTCTTACATCTTGGAAGGATCTCTCTGGCAGCTCAGTTTGACTAGCCTGTACTAGTCACAAACAGGAAGATCATCTAGGAAGCTATTGCACTAATTTAGGGCAGAGACTATACTAGTGGGGAGGAAGATGAGAGCAGTAGACATTGAGGGCAAGCCACTTTCTGTATAATCCAGTATTTTCAAAAGAGAGGCAACAAGATTTCCTGATGAATTGGATCCAGGTTGTAGGGAAAGGAAGAAGTAAATAACAATGCAATCATCTCAGCCCCTTTTAAAATTACTGTGGTATAATATACTGCACTTATCCTCCTATGTATCGTTCCATCAATGTGGTGGACATCTATGATTGCCTTGGGTCACATTTGAGCATCATATTTGGGGGAAAACTAATGTGACTCTTCTTCAATGAAAGAGTCACACTCAAAGTCCCACTTCCCTTGCAACTACAACAGAAGCATAGGACTTAGTTTATGACAACTGGATGCCTCTATTCAAAGTCTCACTGATGCATGATAACATGAGAGAGAGGAAGCAATCTCTTCTGGAGCCTCCATTTCTGCTGGCAGTGGGAGGCAGAGTCTACCTAACTTAAGCACCTCCCACAAGATTAACTCCCAACACCTTTGCACTGGGGACTAAGTTCTCAATATGTGAATTTTGGGGTGGGGCACATTTGGACCACAGCAGTATCTTTACAACCCCATTTTGTAAATTCTTTCCCACCAGTTATATTCTCCACCCCAGAATTCAGCAACTTAAAACTGAACTTTTAGATAATTAAGGTCAGTTTCTGTCTTAGTTGGTTTAGGCTGTTATAACAAAATACCAGGAGCTGACTAGCTTATAAAGATCACATGAATAGAAAGCAAAGAGCCAGAATTCAAATCTGGATGGGCTGGCTCTGGAGAGACCTAGCCACCACATGATGCTTCTTTCACATATTCATACAGCCTAGAAGTAAATGTTGATTCAAATTTTGTGGACAGCCTTGAGAAGAAAGTGAGCACAGCATGTTTGCAGAACTTCAGCTAGAAGAAGTGTTTCTCCAGAGACAAACGTCAGGAGAGAAAGGATTGGCCAGGGGGTGGGGTAGTTTAAAAGGCATAGCATTTTGAACTGCATCATAAGGCTAGAGCCATTGAAAGGCTAAAGCTGGAGACTCACAAGGTTTGTGTCTCAGACAGTATTCTCACTGTATCCAGACCCAATAAGCCTGACCACACACAACTTAAAGGAAGGAAGATTTATTTGCTCACAGTTTTCAGAGAGTTCAGGGTTCAGTCCATATGAGGCCAGGTCTGTGGAGCTCAGAGCACGGTGCTGGGAAGCAGAGAGAGAGAGAGAATACGGCTCGGCTCTCACATCACAGAGAGCAGAGAGAGAACAAGGGGAAAGGAAACTTTATATAATCCCCAAGACCACACCCCAGGGGCCCCTCCTTAGCAACCAAGCTCCACTTCCGACATTGCTGCCTTGTTTCTCTGAGGGCTAGGGAGACATTCCAAATCCAAACCATTACAGTATGTTTGGTAAATAACAGCAATAATATCTCAAGCTTATCTTTAACCTCTGTGTCACCAGACCCAGAAGATTCTTTTCTGTCCTTAGTATACTCAATTAGCAGCACTTCCTCCTTAAAATACCATTATTTTTTAGTGTCTTTAAAACCTCTTTCTAGAGTTCTTCTCATGTCTCTCTGACAGCTCCTTCTTAGTCTACTTGGGACTCCTCTTCCATTACGCAAGTCCTACACTCACTTCTGCATCCATTTCATTTCTCTAACTATATTATTTCTCTTTCCATTTATGACTATAAATATCATTTTACACTAATGAGTCCCAAATTTGTTTCATTAGCCCCTATTCCTCCACTAATCTCCAGATTTATTTCTACAAGGGCCTACTTAAATTTCCACTTGTGTGTAGTGGAGGCATCTTGAAATTAACATACTCCAAAGACATTTCTGATTGTTTATTTAACCTCGTCGCTTGCCCTGTCTTCCATGTTTCTCTATTATCACTCCCCACATCCAAGCCATCAGCAAGTCTTATTAGTTAAACCTATATTTCCAGAACTCATCTACCTCTCATTGCAGCTCTCACCTCAGTCTGAGCTTCTAACCCACCTCTCGGCTACACCACTGCAAAAGCCTCATTAGTCTGGTTCCACTAGTGCTTCTCTACAATCCATTTCCACCCAGTAGTCAGGGACACCTTGAAGATACTGAGCTCTTGTTTGTGCTTCCAAACCCCCAAATCCTTTAATGGCTCTTCTTTTCATCTGGAATAAAATTTAAGCTCCTCTCCCTAGACCATCAGTTTCTTCAAGTTATACAGCTAATACTTGGAAGAGTAGAGGGTGTGTGTGTGTGTGTGTGTGTGTGTGTGTGTGTGTGTGTAATTGGGGATTGAACCCAGGAGCATTCTACCTCTGAGCTATACCCCTAACTCCCAGTCCTATTTTGTATTTTATTTGGAAATAGACTCTCAGTAAGTTGCTCAGAGCCTTGCTAAGTTGCTGAAGCTGGGCTGGCTTTGAACTTGCAATCCTCCTGTATCAGCTTCCCAACAAAATACAATTTTGTTTGGTGTGTGTGTGTGTGTGTGTTGCTGGGGGATTGAACCCAGGGGCATTCTACCTCCAAGATACATCCCCAGCCCTTATTTTTTTTTTTTTTTTTTTTTTTTTTTTTTGCGGTACTGGGGATTGAACTCAGGGGCATTCTACCTCCGAGCTATACCCCCAGTCCTATTTTTTTTTTATTCTTTATTTTGAAACTGAGTCTCACTAAGTTGCAGAGTGCCTCACTAAGTAGCTGAGGCTGGCCACCAACCCGGATCCTCCGGTCTCAGCCTCCCGAATGCTGGGATTACAAGCGTGTGCCACCACGCCCGGCTTATTTTTTAATTTGGAAACAGGGTCTTGCTAAGTTGCTGAGAGTGGTCTCAAACCTGTGATCCTCCAGTCTTAGCCTACCAAGTACTGGAATACAGGAATGCACCATCATATCTAACAAAGTACAGTGTTTTTAAAAGATGGCTTTGGTTAATTAGAGAAAAATTCAAAGCAACCAAGAGGGGATATGAGGAGACTAGTAAAGAAGGTTTGCATCATGATGGTCTGAACTAGAATATTAACAGTGGGAAAGGATACAGAAAATGGACAGATGAAGACAATTTAAAAATGATACAAGTGGCTAGGCATGGTGGCACATGCCTGTAATCCTAGCACTTGGAAGGCTAAGACAGGAGGATCCCAGGTTCACCATCAGCCTGAGCAACTTAGTGAGAACTTGTCTCAAAATAAAATGAAATATGTACCACCATGAAAAAACATCCACAAAAAATTTTGAAGAAAACAAATTGTCGAACAATATGTAGATAACATTGATTTTGGAAACATAGCTATAGAGATGGTAAATGAAGACTGGAGAGTGGATAGCATAGCTATGGGAAAAATATAAACTCGAATAGGATAATGCCGTTGAAGAATGCCAACATTTAGCCAGGCATGGTGGCACATGTCTTTAATCCCAGTGCTGGGGAGGCTGAGACAGGAGGGTTATAGTTTGAGGCAGCTGGTAGCAACTCAGTGAGGCTCTCATCAACTTAGTGAAACCTTGTTTCCAAATAAGAGATAAAATAGGGCTGAGAATGTAACTCAGGGGTAGAATGCCCCTGGGTTAAATCCCCAGGATCACACGGGGTGGGTGGCAGGGAGAGCATTTTAGAGCAATATTTGCTTTTCTAATACATTATAACATTTTTCAAATTGCACAGAGTATCCCAATTATTATAATTTTTGTCAGTTTAGAAGAAAAAAGAAAAAAAGATCACTCATTGTTTTAATTCTAGTTCTTTGATTATTGGTAAATCTGTATGAGTTATTTCCATCCGTATCAATAACTGATACACATTTCCACCATAGAATAATCATTTCTGTCCTAGTTTATTAATTGTTCTATAAGATTTTTATGAGCTACAAAAGAAATATGTGTGAGTGTGAGTGCCCTGGTAAAGAGAAATCTAACTTCAGATCAATTAATCTTTTATTTATATTCACCAATGTGAAAGGTAACACGTTCTACTAATAAGGCATGCCTAAAAGAAGTGTGATGAATGTAAAGTGTAAAATTACACATTTGTAAAGGACAGTATAACAATTTCTAAAACTTGACAATATCTTTTAGTTATAAAGCACAGCTGTGCTTTTTTATATTATAAGGAAATTTGACTAAAGTAAGCAATCTAAGAATATTGTAACTTCAAATTTTGTGATCTCTTCACAATATAATGTGGTCATTATGCCACACAGAATCATACACTTTATAATAGAAAAGGACCTTGGAGATATTGTGTTAATTCTTTATGCTACAAATGCACATCTTGTGCTATATTCTGCTCTTTGTAGATTAGGAATTGTTGAATCTGATATTGCATATATTGAAGTAATTCATATTGCCTAACACAATAATCACTCAATATAATATTAATTTCTCCTCTAAGCTATTTCATTTTACAAGATCACTCAGATAACTGAAGGACCTATAAGCAGACAAATATGATCACCAGTTCAATCTGAAAATACAGCAGTAGTTTTGAACAAAACATCTAGCCAAAGTCACATTCCAAGAGTAGTTACACAATATTGTGAAAACATACAATCATAAATTTTTTTTTTAATCCTGTTACATGATGATTTTTTCCCTCTTCAGGCAAAGGCCACCTTTGCCTAATAATAAAGGTGAAAACAAAAACGTCTAAATTCAGCTTTTCAATTCTAAAAAATAGGTCTTTGAGAAGAACTAAAACTATCCCTTTTTGCAGATGACATGATACTATATTTAGAAGACCCAACAAACTCAACCAAAAAACTTATAGAACTGATCAACAAATTCAGTAAGGTGTCCGGATACAAAATCAATCTTAAAAAATCAGAAGCCTTTTTATATGCCAACGACAAATCAATCGAAAAAGAAATCCAGAAAGCAATTCCA
>PVLC010038251.1:0-14829 GCA_004027655.1 Graphiurus murinus | reverse complement strand
GAAATAGCATCTGCACTACCACCACCCTTCCAGAATCTATGCTTACTTACCTCCCTGCCCTCTCTTCTCACCAATTAGAAGGGTAAAATCACAACATAAAATGACCAGGAAAGTGCTGGGCCTGCTAAGAAAGCAAGGGACTGAAGGAGCTGCAGAACCTAGCCAATGTACACTAGCAGATACTGAAAGAGTATATATAGGACTGGATTCTAAGGGTGCTGGTTTAAGAGGGAATAAAGATAAAGATGAATAAAGGAGTTTACTGATAGGAGATCACTACTATGATACAGAATTTGACACTCTGACAAACCATTAAGAGTTGGAGAAGCTGGGTGTGGTGGTGTACGCCTGTGTTCTCAGTGCATGGGGAGCTGAGACAAAAGGATGGCAGGTTCAAGATCACCCTCAGCAAGTTAGCAAGGTGCTCAGGAACCTAGTGAGACCTTGTTTCAAAAACAACAACAAAAATTTTAAAAAGGGCTGGCCTCTGGGGACTGGAGGTATGGCTTGGAGGTAGAATGCCCCTGGGTTCAATTTTCAGAACCCTCCTCCCCCTGCCTGCACATACATACACAAAATGAGTTGATGAAATAGCCTTCTGTACTGGGTTTTGGGAACTTGGAAAAGGCGATGGTCTACACTGCAAGAAGTAAAAATACCAGAACTTCCATAACAATGAAAAGCAACCCGAAGACTCACAGACAACAGTGAAGTCCTAAAGCTGTTGTTGGAGGAGAAATGGAGACAAAGCAGTCCCTACCCTTTACCAGACTCCACTGTAAACACAAGCTAATACTAGAGGAATTCCGTGCCTGTGGTGCACAAAGATAACAATAGCAGCAACAACACCCTAAAAGCCAGCTCAAATTCTGTTTAGATTGACTTAATTCCCAATAGTAAAGCCAAGTGGAAGGAAAAGGTCTCTCCATTTCATGGTATTCAAATAATTTGGCTTCATTTTTCAACAAAAATATCACAAAATGTACAAATCAGAAAGAAAATTCTATGTACTATAAAGAGACAAAGCAATTAACATAACCAGACTCTGATCTAGAAGAATTTTGATGACTGTATTGAGGTCCAAGTGGAAAAGGTAGACAACATGTATGATCAGATGGGTAATTCCAGCAAAGAGGCAGAAATTATGAGAAAAATACAATGTAAATGGTAGAAATAAATAATGGATTAACAGAGATGATGACGGGTTAGGGCTCATCAGATAACAGCAGAGCTTCTAGGAACTGTGAGACAATGTCAAATGGTCAAATATATGTGCAATAGGAATCTCAGAAAGGGGTGGGAGGCTGACACGAGAGAAACAATTGAATAAATAATGGCTAATATTTTCCCAAAATTAATGACAGACCACCAAACCAAAAATCCAATTAGATGCCCAAACCAAGCAATATCAAGCATGATTAAAACAACACACACACACACACACACACACACACACACACACACACACACACATCTCTAGACATATCATATTCAAACTGCTGGAAACAATTTGACAAAGAGAAAATCTTGAAAGCAGCCAGATGAAAAAGGTATGTTACATAGAGAAGAACAAATATGAGAAGCCATAATTCTTGTCTAGAAACTACATGAGCCAGAATTCGATGGAGTGACGTCTTAATGTGTCAGAAGCAAAAAGCCTGTTTGCCACAGTGACGTGGAGTGAAGTGCTGAAAGTGGCCTACCCTGGTGCTGAGCCCAGCGGTGGCTCTCTGTGACCAGGGCTGTCATAGAACCTGCATCACAAAGAGCAAAGAGGTTGAAAGAATCCCCAAACAACACAGGTTGTCTGGTGCACTTCATATCAGAAGCAAAGTGGATGCAATTATTGTAATGACCAAAGGTCAGAGTGGAAGCCAGGTGTGTCTGACCTAGAGCATGAGGATATAAAGCCTGACATTCCCAGCTGGGCAGTATGGCACATGGTTGGGAATCCCAGTACTTGGGAAGCTGAGACAGGAGGATCACAGGATTGAGGACATCTTGAGCAACTTAATGAGACTCTGTTTCAAAATAAAAAGTAAAATAGGGCTGGGGGTGTGGCTTGGAGGTAGACTGTCCTCAGTACAAAAAGAAGGAGGAGGATGAGGAAGAGGAGGGGTAAAATGGATGTGAAATCAAATCAACACCCATGTTTCATGTTTTCTTTTGTGTGTGTGGTACTGGAGATTGAGTCCAGGGGCATTCTGCCTCTGGTCTACACCCCAAGCCCTATTTTATTTTTTATTTTGAAACAGGGTTTCATTAAGTTGCTGGGACTAGCTGTGAACCTGAGGTTCTTCTGTCTCAGCTTCCCAAGTACTGGTGTGCCTGTTTCAAATTTATACAACAAAATAAATAGAGGAGATGAAGATTTATAGGAAGCCATGTCTTCATGGGCAACCCCAACTGTTCCTATTGATTCTCAAGCATGGATTCTTTTGGAGGTGGCTCCTGCTGGCATGTGGCATGGGGTTCTGTCAGGGACACCTTCTTGGAAAGCTCATGACAGTGGCACTTCTTTTTTTTTTTTTTTGCAGTACTGGGGATTGAACTCAGGGGCATTCTACCTCTGAGCTACACCCCCAGCCCTATTTTTTTATTCTTTATTTTGAAACCGAGTCTCACTAAGTTGCGGAGTGCCTCACTAGGTAGCTGAGGCTGGCCGCGAACCCGGATCCTCCGGTTTCAGCCTCCCAAATGCTGGGATTACACGCGTGGGCCACCACGCCCAGCGACAGTGGCACTTCTTAAAGGGTCCTGGAGCATTTAATTGTATCAAGTGGCTAATAATTAGCTCTGCTACCTGAGTAACTTACTATCTCTCTTGTACAATCAAGCAAAGCCCTTTGATTCCAGCAGGAGAAATTGTGATTCATTATAGCTCAATAAGTAAGGTTATTTGTTCTAAGGATCCAGGGATTGTATTAAGGGGTTGGACCTTTAGTTATACTGAGTTATAAATTCAAAGAGCATGATACACTGATATTCTTTGCAGTATGGAATCCATTCAAAGTTAACAGTTAGCATTTATTATCATGTACTATATGCCAGGTACTTGATATGCATTACATCTCACTTAACTCTAATAGTGGCACTATGAATTGGTTATTATCCCCATTTTGCAAAAAAAAGGCAACTGAGGCTGAGAAGGTATGAACAGAATGCCCCCAAATCCTATAACAAATGGATTCATATGTGCAGCAGCTCTTGCTAATTCTGAAGAACATGCTTTATTTGTAGAACAGGTGGCAATAAATACAATTTAGTTCACACAATATGAAATTCTATTGAAGGCAATTTCTATTTCTCCATAAAGTATTCTGCCATGATACTTTTTTCCTCCCTCGTTCTGTCTTGGAAATGACTTTCAGAGGCAAAAATTTACACAGCTCTTAATCCTTATAAGATAAAACACTCATTCATTTATAGCATTACAGAATGTTACCAATACTTTTTCTTTTCCCACATGCTATTTATTTTTTCCCTTTTCAGTTTAAAATATGGGCATACACTTAAACATTTCTATCTAATAACAACATGTGGGAAGGGTTGGGTCTCTGTAGATCTAAGATGCACAATGTACCACAATACAGATGACAGGGGATAGCTCTTGATAATAAGGCAGTTCCTCACTCTCAGAGGAATCTTTAAATCCTTTTGTTGAATGAAGCGTTGTGTTCCAGTCTACTTAACTATCCCCGACAATCTGTTTCTTACCTGTTTTAGGATGCTGCAGAATTCTTTAAAAATAACAGATTTTTCTTATTCTCATAACCATTATTAAAAAGGGCCTTTGTGGGATACTTGTTGCTCATCATTTGCTTAGCAAACTGAACTTTCAGTGACCTTTTTTGCCCTTATTATTATGGTTGTCCACATCCAGTTTTATACAGAAAATATGAAGGAAAGGGAATTTAAAACAGAATTTTTTATTGAGGCACACACAGCTTCAGCAGCTGCTGTTACAAGGGTATCATCAAATACCAACACTGACAAAAACCCATGGGGTCTATTTTCTAATTCAGTCTTGAAGGAAATTTACAACAGTGAATATCTTTGGTAGTTGAGGCTGGCTGAGATTTAGATGACCCATTTCCCTTATCTAATGAATTCAGGCCCCGAAAACTTTGCAAAAGCTTTAAACTGACAAAACACCAAGAGAGTTGATGTGAAATTGAAAGACAGCTGGCGTGGACTCAGAGCCTCTTGAGTTTAGCTTGGGAAGCTGCAAACTTGCACAGCTGCAAGACTGTCAAAATGAAGATTCTAGCATAGAGATAGTCAAAATATTGCTATTAGATGAAGAACTCTATGCCTAAAGCCTTTGCTCAAAAGAAAAGATTCTTCATTTGAAATGAAGAATGCACATGACATTTTTTACATTTGTCTCCATTTTGCTAAGATAAAATAGGCGAGAACATATCCATCTCCATCAATGTAGGTTAAAAAAATCCAATTAAATTGGAAGCATATTTAAAAAAAATTTAAATGACCAGATTTTATTCCTGGAGATAAAACCACTTTGAAGTGGTTTCTTTTCTCAAGCTTTCTCTTTCCAATTCCTTGGTCTCGAGAAGCCAAGAGGATAATTTAACACTTTGTTTTATTATGTGGTGAGAAAACTGTCAGGGTGTTTCTTGGTAACTTAACAAATTATTAGGTGGAGAAACAAAGCTTGCTGGGCCTGGTGTTTTCAGGCAATGAATGATATCATCAATTATAATTTTATACTTTTCTTTTAAGCAAAACAAAACCCAAACCAAATGGCATTTATGGTACAATTGAAGTTTTACTGATGGTAAGATACCCCTGCATTAAAGATAGAGTTTGCTGAACAGTAATTACAAGGCTTATTCTATTTATGAGAACTTAAAAATTTGGCTACAGTTTCAAAGGATCCCAGTTCTGGCCATTCATACTGCCCACCACAAAAACCTTTTGAAACCATTTAAATTGGGGTTCTGGGGGCATAGCTTAGTGGTAGAATGTGTACTTAGCATGTGTGAGGCTCTGGGTTCAATCCCCAGATCTAAACAACCAAAAACAAGACAAAAAAGGACTATGTTTAATTTATTTTTAATGAATAATCAAGTAGCTACTTGTCAGCACCTTTATTTTAAAAATGATTTTATTTTTTGTAATTTTATGAAATTTTGAGGGAATGAAGTAAAACGTATCAACATATTGAAACAAAATGTACTAATAGTCTGTGGACTTCTGTACTCCACTCGAGACTCATGTACAGGACATACAAAGCTTTCCCTGGCCTTTTCCAGCAGAGTCACTCTCCTTCTTTGTTTCTTCACACCTGTACTCATCTCTGCAATAGTGCTTTTTATAGTGTATTGAAATTTCTGTATATGTGCCTTCTTCCCTATAAGATAATGAGCCCCTTGACACAATGGACGAGGTCTTATTCTTCTCTTTAGCATTAGATTCAACAATTCCATGATGTCATCAAGGACTTTGATCACCCCCACTCCCCAGGAAAATATTTTTTCCAGGTACTTACCACTTTAATTATGAGTTCATGTTATTATCATTAAATTATTCCTATTTTACATCTAGTTTAAGTTTGTGTTAAAAATGTCTTTCAATTTTTGTTTGATGCAGTGTTTCGGAAATCACTGTGTTTAACCTGCTGTTCTTCCCTTGTCATTGTTTTCATTTCAATATTTCTCCTTTTCTTTAAATTTGCTTCTATAGAAAGCATACCTATTCATATACTTACATGAAAATACAAAGGTGAACAAAGAAAGTGAAGTTCCTGACCATTTATAACTTTCATTATAATGGCAAACACAGAGTACAATCAAATAGATGTGTGTGTGTGTGTGTGTGTGTGTGTGTGTGTGTGTGTGTGTGACATAATGTCTTTAGGGATATATCGTGGAGAATATCATTTAATGTAAAAGGATATACTTGTTATGATGTGTGCAGAATTTTATAGAATGTGGACGCAGAAGACTTTTGCTTGTTGGAAAAAGATCAGAACAAGGACTCATGTATGCCCATTGGGTTTATAAAATAAAGAGATTAATCATAGAAGTAGAGAGTAGAATAATGGCTACCAGGGGCCTGGAAGAATAGCAGAGGGAGAGGAAGTGGAGAGAGGATGGGGTGGAGCTCAATAAGAAGAAGAACTTCAAATGTCCTCTAGCACAATAGGGTAACTGGTTGACAACAATTACTTATGCATTTTGAAATAGCTAGTAGAGAATATTCTGGATGTTCCCAACACAGAGAAGTGATAAATGTTTAAGGTGATGAATATGCCAACTACTCTGGCCTGTTACACACTGCAAACATGTATTGAAATGTAACATCATACCCCACAGATACATACAACTATCATTTGTCAACTAAACATTTAAAATATTTTAAAAACAGGCCAAAATTCAAAGCATAAATGTTACAAAGAAAAGAGTCACATGAGAAAAATGAGACAGAGGACTGCCTCATCTACTACAAATCATATGAAAACCAGATCATATGAATAGCCACAGGAAAGGGAACTGTGCTGTCTTATGAAATCTTGAAGCTAATTTTTTTCTACTTAGATGTTTGAATACATGTTTCTTTTTAAAATTGGTGCATAAAGACTATACAGGACTCTAGTTCTTTCTACCTTCTGCTTTGCCATCCACCCCAATGATGGCATCCCAGGGCTGGTTCATGTAGTCATAGGATCATTGCCCATGGCCTATAGCACTAATGCTTCATTTATTCTCACTTAAGCTGGGGTGGGGCGAGAGCTTTTCACAATCATGGAACAATAGTCCTTGTCTTCAGACTGATTAATGGTTTAGGTTCAGGTCTGGATCAGTAACTGTCACCAGGTGAATGCCATGTATTGATTGGCTGAGATGAGCGTTCCTTTGCCACTCTTGGGCAAGGGAGATAAGATAGTATAATTTCTTAGATTAACCAAGGTCCATTCTTCAACCTACAATAAAATTTTATGGGGATGCAGTAAAATAGATGTTGGTCACTTACTTGTATTGTCCTCTTCATAGGTTTTTAGTGTGCAGGATTTCTCAGGCTTATTTAACTAGGAACTCTTTATTCTTAGGGTAGACAGTTTGGGAAATGCTGATCTATAAAATTAAGTTCAAATTCTTTATTATATCCTGAAAATTTTATGATATGACTTGAACTCTAGCTACTAGCTCTGTGGTCATGACAAAGTCGTGGTCTGGTAACAATAAGTTTACTGCCTTCCCCATATCTCTCAATGTTTCCTAATATCTCAAGGCTTTTATTGTTTGTCTTTACAGTTATCAAGTTTTTCCCACTCTGATTGCCTTCTCATCCTTCAAAGATCATCTCCTCTGAAGTCTTCCCTTCTATATAATTTTCTGTACTCTTGCATATAATTCTTTTATTTCTTTCCATATAACATTATAATTATTTATTACCAAACTTTTAAATTTTTAGTGATTTGAAGATAAGGTCAATGTCTAATTTATCTCCGCAGTCCCAGGATTTGGCAGGGGACTGGTGTTAAATGTCCATCCAACTGAGTTGTTTATTTGGTATGTTTTTGAAAATTTAAGATCAATACACTTTCATACTTTTTTATGCTCAGAAACAGTAAATGTTTCAGTGGTTAAGTGTAAAATCTTTATCTGATGGTTTGAACAGTAGTTCCCAAATCAATATCAGAATCTGAGCTGTGAAATTCTTTATATTTATATTTCTGAATCATGCTGTCTACTTTCAAAATTTAAAAATCATAAAATTAGATGTAGGTTTTATGATCTGGAACTATTTGCAAACATTTAGCTAAAAACAGGAAGGATTGAGAACACATTTTTATGAGGCATGTCGCATAGTTGAAGTATCATTTTTAGAGTCTACAAATATCTGTTTCTTTAGAGAACAAATCTTCAAAAAAACATACAGGAGCTATTTAATATATTTATGCCCACCTATAAATATGGAAGAATATGCAGATAACTCTTCTATGCAGATAACTCTTTTTGAGTGTGTCAAAGGCTTAAGATTACTTATGTTAATCACAGATTTAATAAACATTTAAAACAAGTTTTTAAAATTAAATTTATTTTAACTGATATATAAAAACATAAAAATTAGAGTTGGGCATGGTGATGCAAACTTGTAATCCCAGTACTTGGGAGGCTGAGACCGGAGGATCCAGGTTCTCAGCCAACCTTAGCTACTTAGTGAGGCCCTCCACAACTTAGTGAGATCCTGTTTCAAAACAAAGAATAAAAAAACAAAAGCAAAACCAAAAAAAACCTAGGACTGGGGTGTAGCTTGGAGGCAGAATGCCCCTGGGTTCAATCCCCAGTACAAAAAAAAAAAAAAAAAAACCCATAAAAATTACACTTACATGGCACTATGCTATGTTTTCATGTATGTATATGTTGTATAATGTTTAAATTAGGTTAAACATTTACCTCCTTAAATGGTTATCTTTTCTTTATGATGAAAACAGTCAGAATATTCTAGCTTTTTGTTATCTATCATCATCTTATTGTGCAATAACACACCAGAACTTCTTACTCCTATCTAATTGTAACTTAATACCTATTGATCAACTTTATTTCATCCCTCTTTTTCCCCTACTCTTCCCAACCTCTGTTAATCACTATTCTATTAGACCAACTTTTTTATATTCCGCATATGAGTGAGATCATGCAGTCTGTCTTTGCCTAGCTTATTTCACTTAACATAATGATCTCCAGTTCCAGCCACATATTGTCACAAATGACAGGATTCTTTCCTCTTTATGGCTAAATAGTATTCCATTATACAATGGAATATATGTCACATTTTCTTTATCAATTAATCAGTTGATGCATTTTTTTTTTTGCCACTGGAGGTTGAACTCAGAGGCATTCTACCTCTGAGCTACAACCCCAGCCCTGTTTTATTTTGAAACAGGGTCTAGCTAACTTCCTGAGGTTGGCTGTAAACCTGTGATCTTCCTGTCTCAGCCTGGCAAGTACTGGGATTATAGGTGTACGCCATTATGCCTGGCTCAGTTGATGATTTTTCAAGTTTACCAGGTCTTTCATATAAAGTTATTACTAAGTGAAATGTGAATTTTGAATAGGGTTCTCTCTAAAAATACATGGACTGTGTATTTTGCTGTTATATAAGCTTACTTATGGAGGATGTTTATTTATTTGTTGATTTATTTATTTATGCATCCATTTCCACACTTTCTCCTTTTAACACTTTTTACTTTCCCTCGAAGAAATGCTCTCTCCCAAGTTGTGAGCAACCTTGATAAAAGGATTCTTAACTCTTCTAGACAGGTAACTAATGTTAGGCTCATCAGGTTTGTCTCAGATGGAAAGGCAGTTGAAACTGACTCAGCTGGTGGTTGCCAGGCAAAATTGCCCATTAGTGCTTGCTACTCAAACTGGTAGAGGTATTTTGGCTCCCATCATTTCAGGCTGTTTATTTTTTGAGCCCCCATATTCTTCCTGTAAGCTCCCTTTCTGTTTGTTAGGCAGAATCGGTTTCTGTTGCTGACAAAGAATCCTGACTAGTATGGCAGTCAAGGTCATTCTACCCTTGATTTGTTTACAATCATATCTTTGTAAACTTTACTCTTTTCACTTCATTTGGATTTTACTTTTTCTCAGATGGGAAAAGCTGCGTGAATCAAGTCAGCATAATTTCGTTTTATTAGTTGAAAAGTGAAGTCAGTTTCAAAAAACTGAGTCTTGTCGCGTTCAATCACTTTTCTGCAGCCTTTTCACCTACAACAAATACAAGCTGCCTGTTACGATGGGCTTTGGCCATCTCTGCAAATCAGGTAAATATTTTTGAAACAAGAGCTTTATTCCTCATTGTTGAAATAATTTTCACATAGCTTGTGACTGCTTTTATAGGAACCAACTTTCCCAAAATTAGAATATGTGTTTCTTGTGTTTCAGAAGACCAAAACAATATAAAAGATAGGTTTGTCTGACCCACCGTCAGTCTTTGAGATAATTGCAATCTTTCCTTACTGGTTTCTTCTTAGAAAACAGCTTTCTTTTATGTTGGGCCAGAGACAAATGTTTAAAATCCAGGAACAAAGAGAAAGAAGTACAATTGTCTATCTCCTACAACTTTTATAGCATATTGCAAGGGCTTGAACTCCATCATAGTGAAAAAGACATGGACATTATTTAGATGAAGGTTAAAAGGTGGAAATGCTATACCGAGCAAAATGTCTATAATAATTGAACTTTGGAGCCACAGGGGCAAGTCAGCACTTCACCAGGTACTCTCCGAAAATCTCTTTTGTAGGCTTTAAAATGCCAGTGCCTTTAGAATGTCAAACTTATATTTCTTCAAAGGGAAGAAAATCCTTCTGGAATATTAAATGGGCTTATGAAGGGAAGACTTTTGGCTAAAAGGAGATCAAATATTTTCTTTTATCAAAAGTTCGGTCCATCATTGCCAGTACAGATTGAGGAATAGCTGCTTAAGATGACAAAGGAGCAGGACAGTGCTAGTTAATGGCCAATTCTGTCTTCTGCCTTTGTGCTCACTTTCTAAGAGGTCTCAGCATCAGTTTGCTTTTGTACTTTTCTTTTCTGGTGATTCTAGAACTTGATTATTATGGATTTACAAATTGTAGAGGCTTTTCTTATATTATATCTAACTTTGAGAGGTAAGATTACCTACCGATGTTAAAAGAAGGCAAATGAAATGGTAAGATTTGTAATATGCATATGTGAAAGACTTCTTTCTTTCTTGGGAAATGTGGGAGAACAGGGACGAGGGATGTCTGGAGGAAAATGCTGAGGTGGAGTGTATGAGTTTCCTGGGACTCTGTAGCAAAGAACCATAAACAGAGTCTAATAGAAACCGATGGTGTCACAGTTTTAGAGCGCAAGTCTGAAATGGAGGGCAGGGTTGGTTCCATGTGGTGGCTGCTATGGAAAGATCTGGCCCAGGCCATTCTCCTTGGTTTTTCTTTTTTTTGTGGCACTAGGAATTGAACCCAGGGGCATATTCTACCTCCTCCAAGCTACACACCAGCCCCTTTTATTTTTTTTTGTTTTGAAACACGGTCTCATTAAGTTGCTGAAGGCCTTGCTAAATTGTTGAGGCTGGCCTCGAAACTGTGATTCTCCTGTCTCAGCTTGCCAAGTGTTGGGATTACAGCAGTATGCCACCATGCCTGGTTCCCCTTGGCTTTTTAGATGACCAACTCCTTCCTTTACATGGAATTTTCCTAGTGCATGTCTGTCTCCAATTTTCTCCTTCTCAGAAGGACACCAAGCATACTGGATTGGAGTCCAACAACCTCATTTAACTTAATTCTACAGAGGACCTCTCTCCAAATAAAGTCACATTCTGAGGTACTTGGGGGTAGAACATCAACGTATGAATTTGGAGGAAACATAAAGCAACCCATACCAAGGGGTAATGAGATAATTACAGAGAGGAGCAAAACTAAGGTTTTATGTGAAGTGGAAAAGAAGAAAAGTTTGTTTCCATCTGCAACTTTTTGTGAATTTAGGAAATAAGGGGCTTAGTACGAAATTTTTTTCCTCATGATCCTTTGTCTTTAATGCTATTAAAATTTAGAAAAACCTTCTCATCTTCTGTTTGTAGCTGCTGCTTTTATATTTTTGTTGGTGAGGTGAACAGTGGATAGTGGCTCTGATTAAAACTCAAGTAAGGCAGAGTCACCATTGCAGCTGTTGGGATGGAAGGTCAGATGCCCCCTCTCTCCTGAGGCAACACCCAGAGCTTCCCGGGGTTTCACATTTCACACAGCTCCAGGCAATTGCTTTGGGTGTTATTTTAGTGGTGCCTATGACCTGCTGCATTTCCCTTTCTTCATTCCTTTTTCTTTCCTCTCTCCCTTCCTTTTGTACTGGGTATTAAATCGAGGGGCATTCTACCTCTGAGCTACACCCACAGCCCTTTTAATTTTTTTATTTGGAAATAGATTTTCACTAAGTTACCGTGTATTGGCCCTGAGTCTGTGATCCTCCTTTCTCAGCCTTCCATGTATTGAGATTATAGGCTTATGCCACCTCACCCTAGCCAATTGTCCTCCCTCCTTTCCTTCCTTCCTTCCTTCCTTCCTTCCTTCCTTCCTTCCTTCCTTCCTTCCTTCCTTCCTTCCTTCCTTCCTTCCTTCCTTCCTTCCTCTTTTGTGGCACTAGGGATTAAACCCAGGGGCATTCTATCCCTGAGCTATACCCCTAGCCCTATTTTATTTTTATTTTGAAACAGGGCCTCACTAAGTTGCTGAGGCTGTTTTCTAACCTTCAATTCTCTTGTCTCAGCCTCCCAGGTACTGGGATTACAGGCTAAAGACACTCATTTTGAAGGTCGCTTTAGTTTGCAATTATCACTGAGTATCTACTGTGTACTGGGCATTGCACTGGTGATCAGCAGAACATTGAACCTGTTTCTCAAGAGGCTCCCAGTTACTAGGTGAGACAAATACGAACCCAGACAGTGATAGTGAAATGTGATAAGGACAACTGGAGGGACGCACGCTGGAGTGCAAAGATGCAGAATCCTCAGCACAGTCTTGAATGATGAGTCAGAATATCAGCTCTTGTTTAAAACAGAAAGGGGTTAAGCGAGGGAAAGGCTTTCAAATGTTGAGATCAGTGTAGGCAATGGCTCAGAAACATGAAGACAGATGTTCTGACGGGAAAAGTATATTAAGGCAGAGAGCCAAGAACACCATAGAAAGTGGTGGGTGGGCGAGGGTCAGGTCATAAATAGCAATCTGGGCTTTGTTAGATTTAGAGATCAATAGCTTTGGTCAGTACTAGAATCTGCTTCCCAAGGGTGATGTGACCTTGGGTAAGTCACTGAAAAACATCTGGTCTTGTTTGGGTGGGGATGCATGCCTGTAATCCTAGTACTTGGGAGGTTGAGATAGGAGGATCATAAGTTTGAAGCCAGCCTCAGCAATTCAGCAAGGCCCTTAGCAACTTAGCAATACCCTGTTTCAAAATAAAATATAAAATAGGGCTGGGGGTGTAGTTCAGGGGTAGAATGCTCCTGGGTTAAGTCCCTAGTACCACAAAAAGAAAGGGGAAGAAAATCTGGCCCTTAGCCTTTTCTGTTTATAAAGTAGGGTGTTGGTTTTTGCTTTTCTTCTACCTTAACATCACTGCTGACTTCCGCATTCCAGTTGCACTAGAGTGATGGACAGGATGGGACCTGACCTGGCCCCACCAACCACCTCCTCTCTCTGGAGCTAGCACCACCTGCCTCTCTCTGGAGCTTCCAATGGACCTGGGTAGCCTCTGGGAGCCTTCACCCTCCACCACGCCTTTGCTCAGGTTATTTGTTTTTCTCTGACCATCCTCCTCTGCTTCTCTTTTTGGCTTGTTGCACTTTAGCTGGTCTTCCCCACAGACACTGCGGTTCCACACGCTATCTCTGAGACTTCAGGTGGGACATTGGTCTCTTCCTCTGAAGAACTGACCACATAGGGCACAGCGGGCTACAGGCTGCAGGAGGCAGGAGGCGGATGGCAGGAGGCATGATGGTATGTTCTCGGGCTACGCTAATGCCTGGCTCGCATGAGGCTTTTGGTCAATGAATGTTGAAGTGAACTGACCCAAGAGTCCAGGGGCAGGCATGAGACACAGGAGGGGACCAGTGATGTGCAGCACGGTGGCCTCGCTGCTGAGTCTGGCCAGAGGAGCTTCCAAGCCCAGCTCTCTTATAACTGGAGAGAACCTCCGCAGGGGTTTTTGAGGAGCTGTACTAATCACCTCCCCCTTCCCCCAGGGGAATAATGAAACGTTCCCAGAGAAAAAAGTTAGGGCCAGGCATGGTGGTACACCTGTAATCCCAGTACTTGGAAGGCTGAGACAGGAGGGTTGCAGGTTTGAGGCCAGCCTCAGCAATTTAGTGAGACCATTCAATAGAAAATGAAAAGGGCTGGACATGTAGCTGGGAGGTAGAATGCCCCTGGGTTCAATCCCAAGTATAAAAAGCAAACAAACAAAAAAACACCCTAGGCTGTGAAAAGACCAGCTTTCATGGCTCTGAAACACAGGCGAGGTGCATGTGTGTCAGAATCACCTGTGTGCTTTGGTAAACTCCAGCTATGAAGGGGCACAGCATGCCCTGTACATTTCTATTGATCCCCTCAGTTCCATCTTCTCTTAGACAAACCGACTTCAGCTTCCAGAAGATAGGAGGAGAACTCTCTTATGGTTGGTTCCTGGTGCAGGGGAAATGGAGAAAGAGAATAGAATTTACACAGAACTCATCTTGATTAGTAGTATACTTCTGAGGCATACTCAAGGCATGGCCAGACGAAAGATGACAAGGGGGCCTGGTGTGGTGGCACACACCTGTAATCCAAGTACTTGGGAGGCTGAGATGGGAGGATTGTAGGTTTGAGGCCAGCCTCAGCAATTTAGCAAGACCTTCAGAAGTTTAGTGAGACTGTTTCAAACTAAAAGAAGTAAAATTAGGGCTGGGGGTGTAGTTCAAAGGTAAAATGCCCCTGGGTTCAATCCCTAGTAACACACACACACACACACACACACAATGACAAGGAGTAAGTTTATGTAGACTAATTCTTTAAAGAAATCCCTATACTTTATTACTATATCACTCCCTCCAATGGTATTTTCTTGAAACCTATTATCTCAGGTAAGGGATGTGGTACAGAATTTCATAAAAATAACTGGAGAGTCTCTTGATGTTGTTTCAAAAACAAACAAACAAACAAACAAAAAAACTAAGCTTCATGATGGGGAGAGGATTCTTACAATAGGCAAATTTTCTACTCTTTCTCCCCTCCCCCTCCTCTTCCTCTTCCTCCTCCTCCTCCTCCTCCTCCTCCTCCTCCTCCTCCTCCTC
>PVLC010038250.1:0-14644 GCA_004027655.1 Graphiurus murinus | reverse complement strand
TATACATATCTAAAAATATTTACACATCATCACACTCACATGTGCATGGGTATTGACTTTATACCAAAGTCTCAAACTAATTTGTTCTCACTTGGACAATTTTAGCCTCCATCCTTTGTTATCCATGAACTACCAGTGGAAATTTAGCTCTTATCATCCACCATACATTTACTTAATTGTAAATTAAGTAGGATGCATATATAGTCAATTTATGATTGATAGTCTATGAAAAGTTTTATGAACTAGAGAATGGTAATTATGTACAATTAATTTTAGTTTGTATACCCTCTCATTTTCAATGTTATTTAATTCAACATCTTCACCCCCTCACCTCCTTTAGTGAGGTTGTTTACACCAATTGTATTATAGTTACATTGAGATATCACATTCTGCATTGCACCCTGAAAATCTTTGTATTTTTCATTTAATATACATATTTTCAACTTTCTCAAAAGTTACATGGATTTTGATAAACTTGGTGCCATTTATTTACCATTATAGTATTATACAGAATAGTTTCATTGCCCTAAAATATCCTGTGTGTTTTACCTATTCAACGTCCTCCTCATTTCAAATGTCTGGCAGTTTTTAATCGGTTTGTAAAATATATACTTTTGTCTTTTTCAGATCATATCAATTATACTTTTGCTGGACATAGAGTATTTAATTGACTTTTTTTTTCTTCAAGAATTTTAAAGATGTGGATTCACTGTCTTTCATGTACTATTTTGTTGTATATAGACAATGTCTTTTAATAATGAATTCAGATTTTCCCTTCTATCAACAAATCTTTTCATGTAATTTTCCTTTCATTTTTATACTTGGAAATTTGGAGCTTTATGAATCCATAGGTTATTAGCTCTCATGCATTTTAAAAATTTTATGAGTACCATCACTACTTTTTTTTTTTTTTTTTTGCCCTACCCTCTTTCCCTTCTTCTCTGGATGTTCAAATTACAAATATGCTTAGATGTGTGAAATTATTTCATACTCACTGACATACTTATTTAAAAAAATATTTTTTCTCATTGTGTTTCATTTTGAGTAGTCCCTATTGCTGTGTCTTCAAATGTACTTTTTGCTTTCCTCTACAACAACAAATCTGCCAGAGACCCTATAAGTGTATTTTTCATTTAAGACATTGTACGTTTTTTTCTAGAGGCTTGATTTTAATTTTTAGAACATTTTCCATATCTCTACTTCTTGAACTTACAGAATACATTTATAATAACAGAAACAATGTTCATTTTCAAAACTGTAACATCTGTGTCAGTTCTACATTGGTTTAATTGACATATTTTTCTCTCATTAAATTGTGCTTTCCTGCTTCTTTGCATTCTTGTTATTGATTGGATGTCATATATTGTGTACTTTAAATATTACATGCCCACATACTTTTGGCTCCTAATTTTTCATTTAAAATAATAATTATTTTTCACTTTGGAATACTTTTAGATTTGTAAAAATCTAAAGATACATGTATAGAGCTCCTGTCACTCAGATATTTCCAAATATTAACCTTTTATAATTAACATTTATAAATTTTGGTACTTTTGTAAAATCATAGGCATTAATATTGGTTTGGTAGTATTTACTAAAATAAAAACATTGTTTCAGTTTCAATAATTGTTCTATTCATGTCCATATTCCATTTCAGACATGAGTGGAGTGTATTTAATTTAGATAATTGCATTGTATTTTTGTATTTTTTATTATAATAAATGTAGCTAACATAAAATGTATCATTTAAATAATTTTAAGTACCTTCAGATTGCTGTAAAAACGTCACACCCTTCATCTTTTGACTTTCCAAAAGAAAACTCTGTACCTATTAAGCAATAATCCCCCATTCTTCTACACACCCAGGCTTAGCCTCTGGAAAGTACCATTCTATCTTCTGTTCATATGAAATGGACAACTCTATTACTTCATATAAAATAGATTCTTAAGACATATATGTATGTGTGTGTGTGTGTGTGTGTGTGTGTGTGTGTGTGTGTGTATATATATATATATATATATATATATATATATATATATATATATGTTCTTTTATGTCTGGGTTACTTTACATGGTGCAATATTTCTTCCAGATTCTTCTATGTTGTAGCTTGTGTCAAATTTTCCTTTCTTTTTAAGACTGAAGATAATTCTATTTTATGGTTATACCACATTTAGTTTATTAATTCATCTACTCTTGACTTTTGGTTGTTTCTATTTTCAGTTACTGTTAAAAATACTGCTGTGGACACTTGGAAACAACCATTTGTTTGAATCCCGGCTTACCATTCCTTTGTCTATATACTTCGAAGTAGAATTGCTGGATCATATGGTAATTATGATAATGCCATGCTTTTTATTTTATTTATTTATTTTTTTGAGAAACTGCCTTACAGCAGCTGCACTATTTTATATTTCCACTAGCAGTGCATTCGAGCTCCAACTTCTCCGTATCCACACAGACAACATATCATTTTTTTTAATATTTCAATTTTTAAAACTATTGTATGGTGTGAAGTGGTATCTCATTGTGGATTTGATTTGCATTTTCCTAATGCAAATGATACTATCTCTTCCTGTGCTTATTGATGGCCTATATATTTTCTTTCATAAAAATGTCTATTACAATCCTTTGCCCAGTTTTGAACTGGATTAATTTCATTTTTTGTAAATGAAGTTCCTTATATGTTCTGGATATTAATTCTATACCAATTGTATGTTTTGCACATATTTTTCTTCAATTTTATAGAGTGGCTTTCACTCTATTGATATTATGCTTTGGTGCAAAAATATTTTCAGTTCCGATTAACTATGATTTACCTATTTTATCTTTTGTTGCATATAAGTAAATATTTGAAGGAATATTTATAAGCTCTAATGTGATAAATTTATATTCAATTTTCTTCCAAGAGTTTTAACTCTCATATTTAAGTTGGCACATTTAATTTTTATATATAGTATAAGCGTCTTATTTCATTTATTTTGCATGAGGATTTCCAAATTACCAATACTATTTGTTGAAAAGACTGTCATTTACCCAAGGGTCTTGACATATTTGTCAAAAAAATTTTTTTGACTATGCATGTATAGGGCTTATTACTGGCCCTTCTATTTTATTCTCCTGGTATACATGTCTGTTGTTATGGTAGTATTATTCTGTTTTGATTACTGTAGGTTTGTAGTAAGTTTTGAAATCAGAAAGTATGGTATCAACAATTTCCCTCTCCTTTTTACAAGATTGTTTTTTCTATTCAGAATCTATTAAGATTCCACATAAATTTTAGAATTAATTTTCTCCTGTAAAAATAAGTCATTCGAATTTTTATAGGCATACTTGTCAAAAAATTATTTGATTGTATTGAATCTCTAGGTCACTTCAGGTAATTTTGGAATCATAAAAAGTCTAACACACGAACACTGGTTTTCTTTGCATTTCTGCTTTCAATTTCTTTCAGCAACACTTAGTCTTCAATATATAAGCTTCCACTTATTTATGTAGTTTATTCCTAAATAGCTTATTATTATTTTGGTTGCTAAATGTTAGTGTATAGAAATGTAATTAATTTTTGCATTTTGTATTATACAACTCAGCCAAATTTATTTTTAGTTCTAACAGGTGTTTGTTTTAATGTGGAAACTTTTCTACATATAAGATTATGCCATCTGAAAACTAAAATAATTTCACTTCTTGCTTTCCCATTTGGATGAATTTTATTTCCTTTCCATTCATAATTTATTTGGCTCCATTTCCAATACTATCTTGAACAGCTGAGGTGAAAGTGAGCACCTTTGCCTTGTTCTTGATGTTAGAGGAAACACTTTCAGTCTTTCACCATCGACTATGGTGTTAGGTGTTTTTTGTTTGTTTGTTTGTTTTTTTAATACCTAGGCTCAAATATGTTATGGTATTTCTATTCTTAGTTTAAGTGTTTTTACTATGAAAGTGTGTTGGGTCATAACAAATGCTTTTTCAGCATCAGTTGAAATGATCACGTCTTATTTTGCCCTTCATTTTGGTAATATAGTATACTGTTTCTCTTAAATTTGTACTGAGGTTACAGTCCAGTAAACACTTCCCGGGTTGAAAACATTATGGTTAAGATGCACTTCACCTACCTAGTCTGTGAAGCATGCTAGCTTAGCAACACTGTAGGATGTTGAGGAACATCATTTACTAACCCATCCTCACTTGGCTGGCTGGAAATTGTGACTCACTGCTGCTCTCCTGCATTGTGAGGCATCTTACCACACAAGGCTAACTTGGGAAAGCATCAACATTCAAAATTACTGAAGATATATCACTTAGGAATCATTAAAATGATAAACAGAAACACTGTCATACAGTGACTCTATTGCATTGATTGATTTTTATATCGAATATTCCTTGCATCACAAGAACAATTCTACTTGGTCATGGTATATAATCCATTTAGTATCCAATTGAGTTTGTTTTGAAATATTTTATTAGGTATTTTTGTGTTAATAAATATGAGTACTATTTGTAGTTCCTTTTCTCATGTCTTTGTTTGACTTTGGTAGCAGGCTAAAGCTGGCTTCATAGGATAAATTTAAAATAGTAGGGACTACAATTACTACTATGGTCCCTACTATTTTAAATTTATCCCATGGATTTAAAATAAGGGTCTCTGCAATCTTGTTGGAAGAATTTGAGGTAGATTGGTATCAATTGTTTATATACTCAGTAGAATTCACCAATAAAGTATATGGGTTCTGGTCTTTTCTTTAGGGTAAGCCTTGGTTATGATTTAATATCCTTACTAGTTATCAACATATTTGGATTTTCTAATTCATCATAGCTCAGTCTTGCTAAGTTGTATGTTTCTAGGAATATGTCCATTTTATCTATGCTTTTTGATATTACCCAAATAATTGACATAAGAATATTTAACATATAACTATCAATAATTTTAGTATATTTATGAATATAAGCTTATATTATTATTTTATGTCTACTATTTTTCAAGATAGAAAGTAAATTTTACATGACTAGTGCAATACAGACTCTTCTTCATAATCAGGGTACACAACCTTTTCCATAGGAATGAATCTCTTTCAATTCAGCACATGACATGGAACATTTTAAACACCAAGCTTTTAATAAAACATTGAAGAGGAAGTAGAGAAAAAAGAAAAGTAAGGATCTTTTAAGTAGTCATCCTTAGACAAATCTGAATGAAGCTATAGACACCAAAAAATATTTCTCATCTTATTAAACTTATTAAGTTTGAATTTAAGTATCCAGTCTTCATTCCCTTCTTGCATTTTTTTTCCAGATTCATGTTTGATCAATCGCCTTCACGAATACAAAGTTCAACAGAAAGTATTGACAATTGAGCGATTTTTTTTGTAGGAGTCACTTATCCTTCTATGACCACTACCATGGAGTGGGGAAGAAGGTATTCTGAGCCGGTTTAATCATGGAAAACAACCAAAACGTGGCATCAGTCTTTTCAAGAACATTTATTGCAATTGAGACAAAGAAACATTCTTTATTCATTAACAATTCACACAATTATAGCATTCTACACCAACTTAGATTTTTAGGCAAGGTGAGGCAGGGCTGGGTAGGGTGGGGCGGGATTAGTACAACCTGGAAAGCAGATTGGGCAGTCCATTTGCCATGGAGCTCAATTGGTTTTGTCAGGGTCTCAGGTCTGGGACAGTTCTGAGTATGATCTGAGTCTTCAGGCCTGACTTTAACCAGTACTCAGCCAAAATTGAAGGTAAAGACTTGCCCAACAGCTACCAGCATAGTTAGCCATGCCAATGTTTAGCCTCATTATTAGTGGTTGGAATAGCAAGTTACAGGCTCCTTGGAAGCAGAAGCTGAGCGTTTTCAGTGTCAGGTGCTGACAATTATAGTCTTCAGGTTACTAAGGAATCAATATGGTTATCAAGGTGTTCCTTGTCAGCAGGCATTGGGCCTGAACATTGTCCATCAGGCCAGGGCTTTGTACCTTGTGCCTAGTGCATGTGTTTTGCCCCTGATACCCTAGGTGTGTTGTACCACACCTTTATGTGCTGTGATAATTACACTTTCACACTGCAAATCGTATGTGAACTGTACCAAGGTGTGCTTTGCAGGCTAAATCCCTTATTTATTTATTTTTGCGGTACTGGGGATTGAACCCAGGGAACTTATACCTCTGAGCTACACCCCTAGTCCTATTTTTTATTCTTTATTTTGAAACAGGGTCTTACTAAGTTGCAGAGGGCCTCACTAAGTAGCTGAGGCTGACCACGAACAAGGATCCTTCAGCCTCAGCCTCCCAAGTACTGGGATTACAGGCATGAACCACCATGCCTAGTTTAAAATAAAAAGCCCTTCACTATATCATCAAAAATTATCAGATATTCCTTAAAGTATTTTAATAGTGCATTGCAATTATATATCATAGTGAGATTCAATGTGATAAAAACATACACAAACAAAGCTCTTGGTCTATTTCCCTCCACATTCTATCCAGCCCCCTACTCCTCCATCCCCACATAAATTAGTGAGACTGATAGTAATAACTTTACATGTTGGCATAGTATTATTTACCATCCTCAATCTTCCTCTTTCCCTCTCTAGATTCCTCCCCCAATTATATTCCATTACTTTATAGGTCTCTCTCCACATTATTTAAAATCCCTTATGTTTCCTATTTTCTCTCTAGCTTCCAGATATGAGAGAAAACACACAACTCTTGACTTCCTAAACATCACTCAATAAAACTTATTGGAAAAGAATGCAATAGAAAGTGAATACATCA
Source organism: Graphiurus murinus (assembly GCA_004027655.1). Lineage (NCBI taxonomy): Eukaryota > Metazoa > Chordata > Mammalia > Rodentia > Gliridae > Graphiurus > Graphiurus murinus. The sequence continues at coordinate 7,868 of PVLC010038250.1, read as the reverse complement.
AGCACTAAGTTAGGAACCTGTGCGGTTAAAACTTTCCCCCTTTTAATTCCACAAATTAATATTTTATTTTATTTATTTATTTATTTATTTATTTATTTATTTATTTATTTGCGGTACTGGGGATTGAACTCAGAGGCATTCTACCTCCAAGCTGTACCTCCAGCCCTATTTTTTATTCTTTAATTTGAAACCGAGTCTCACTAAGTTGCGGAGTGCCTCACTAGGTAGCTGAGGCTGGCCGCGAACCCGGATCCTCCGGTCTCAGCCTCCCGAATGCTAGGATTACAAGCGTGCACCACCACGCCCGGCTACAAATTAATATTTTAAATTGGTTTAAATTTAAGTCAACTAAAGTTAAATACAACTTTAAATTTAGTTCTTCAGTCCTCATAGCCATGTTTCTAGTGCTCAATTGCTGCAGTTGGTTTGTGATTACTGTTATGGGTAGTGCAAATGCAGAGGAGTTCCATCTCATACATTTCTGTTAGACAGTGTTCTACGCTTTAGTAGTTCATGTTTTGGCTATTTAGATAAGCTTGCTTTTTATTTATGGTATTTCAGTATAGCTTTTCCCTAAGATTCCATTGGCCATAGAGGATATGTAGTCTGCATATTGGATGAATATCCTCTGAAAATATGCTTTTTCTCCCTTTACATGGCCTCCTCTTCCAACAACTCGGAGGCTCTGACTTTGGGCATTGTCATCATTGGTATCTTTTTAACCTTCTAGGTAGTGCATTGTTATAGTATGAATACAGGTTGAGACACAAAACAAGACTTCTTGCTATTCTGTAATGTTGAAGAGAAAAATTAAGCTGGATGAGATGTATATGGCACATAAAGGACACTGTTCATATGCATTTACTTGTCATTGATTCTCAACTTACTCTTATCAGGCTGCTTATGAAAGAGGTTTAAAAGCTTTGATTCTGGAGGTGCAGTCTTTTTCTAGTGATAAAAATAAGCCGTAATATTTATTTTTTCCTTAGCTTTATCTCTTTTTACCTGGGTAGCTGATAAATTCCAAAATTCCTATGGGATCTTCTTATGGAGTAGCAGGTTGAGCTGTCAGCAGTGTCAGTATTACAAGATAAAAACATAATGCCATGAATCTATATATCAAATGTTGTGTTGCAAATGAAACACTATCTACTCCATGTAAAATCAACTTCACAGCCCTATCTTTGAACAGTTTTTCTTTGATTCCAGTGTTCACAAATGGCTTAGGTAACCTCTTCCCCCCTTGAGGCTATATGGACGAATTCTTTCAGCATTGTTTCATGAAAGTAATATTGAGTCATTGGTCGTAAAGAAGAAAAATTTAATTAAACCGTGATAAAGTGTTAGTCACTCTGACTCAGGAAAGATAGCCTTGTGTCTTAGTTGTCCTGAATCGACCAGAATGATCTATGGATTGATAATTTTAAAGGTCAAGAGGACTATAAGGGTAGGGGGCCTGTATGCTTTCAGATCAGTAAAGGAGTTGCAGAAGATTGCAAGTTTATTATAGATTATTATACCATGCTCTCAGTAGCTCTAACACTTGATAGTACAAGGAGTCACTTATAATATTGCAGACATGCTAACATTCTAACATTGCATTAACCTTTTTATAAATGTACCACTCACTGGGTCTGCCGTACTCAATGTACTATGCTGTGATTCGAATTTACAGCTGTTTTTATCCCTCTAAATTCACTATATAAAATAAAAATAAAAGTTCCTACCTACAAAGTTCAGATAGCTTGCAAATGAGTGTCACAGTTCTGCTCCTATCATAACTGTACTTTTTGTTTCACAGTATTTTTTCCCATAAACAGATTTTGGTTTACAGACAACACTCATGACTTCATAGTTGACAGATGTGAAAACATTTATTTTTTTTTTCAAAGAAGGACAACAAAAGTTAAACCTGTCCCTGAAAGGAATAAAAATGTTAGAGAAAAACATGTCCAGGTATGGAAGTATGAGAGATAAGGAAAAAGTTTGGAGGGGAGACTTTTGATTTTTCCAGTTTATAGGTTATAATGGGGTTAGAAATAATAAAAAAATGATAAATTTTATAAAATGAAAATACTAAAAAGCAGATCATTTCCATACACAAAAATAAAATGCCAAAAGTAATTTATAAAAATGGTAATAAAAATACAAACTGGATGAAGCAAACACAGGGATAGATATCATACTAAGAAATAAAGGTCCATTCATGTGAAGAATTAAGGAAATTCATGAAAGGTGGTTGTTATGTCAAGTTTGCAATATCAAGGCATTTCTCTAAGGCAACTAAAGCCCACCAACAGCATTGCTACTTGGTTTCTATGAGGGCTAGGGACACATTCTAAATCTAAACCATTGAAGGCCTAACTACATTAAGTTGCTGAGGCTAACCTCAAACCTGAGATCCTTCTGTCTCAGCCTCCCAAGTGCTGAAATTACAGAAATATGCCACCACACCTAGCACAATATTTTATTTTAAGAAATGAGTATATTTGAAGTTGAGTACATTTTTCAACCTGATATCTGTAAAAAGTTCATACTCTAGAAAACTTTAATTTTAGTTTGTTTGAACCATTATGTCCAAGCGGGCAAATATTAATAAATTTGAAGTTTCTTATTAATTTGATCATGATTTACTCAATGTTTCAAACATTGTATCGGTTTGGCCTTCTTAGACTTCTGTGGAAAATCAATATTCACAAATTACTTAGAAGGTATGCTTTTCTTGCTTAGAGAGTCTGCTAGACATTATCATTAGGAAAGTGACTAGGAAAAACCAGCAGATAAATTGTTCAAATGAGTGCAGTCTGGATTGTACAATAGCTTGTAAATTAATGAATGATTATTGTTTTAAACATAGGTAACTAAAACAGTAATTGGAACTTAAATCTGGCTACAACCTTTCAAAAATTTTAATTGCATGACATTGCATTTGTGATTGGGCATTCTGTGGAGAGTGGAAAAATGGTGAACAGTTAGCAGCCAGACATGGTAGAACATGTCTATAATCCCAGTACTTAGAGGCCGAACCAGGAACATTGTAGGTTCAAGGCCAGTATGTGACTTAACTAGACACAATACCACAATAAAATATATATAAGGATTGGAGTATAGCTTAGAGGTAGTCCCCAGTACCATCAAAAACAAATAAGCAAACAAAAAGAGCAAGAGTTGGAAAAAACAATGAGGAAACTATAATTGGAGACTGGAAGAATGGTAAACTGTTTTGCAATGGTAAAAGAATTGGAGAATATTGAAGGTATAAATTGGCTTAGTTTAGTTATATAAGAAAGTGAAGACAAATGGTTACAAAAAGAAAGAAAAAAAACTATTTAGAATGCAAGAAAAATATAGAAGATCTAGTAATTGTTCCATCTGAAAAAAATAAAATTATTCTAAAAGTAATAAATGGCTTCAGAGTAGGAATCACTCAATGATATTGCTCTAAGATACTTTATTAAGACAAAGCCACATGGCTGGAGATTAGCTGGGGCTGGTACCTTAGTTTTTCTCCAGGCAGTCTCTTCTGAATTTTAGCCCATGTTTTTCACACAGCATTGGAAATTATTCAAGAAAATGACCAAAATTACAAACTTCTAATCAAACCTTAAGTTGGGTTATTTTCATTGATTCCTATGAGCCAAAGTAAGTCACAGGGCCAAGCCTTTAGACATGAAAAGATATTAAGTGATATGGACATCAACATAAAAGTTACTAATTTTTATCTCTAGATATTTGGACAGAAAGTAAGAATTTATTATTATTATTATTACTTTTCTGAATTTTCTATCCTACCTACAATGAAATTATGTTAACACTATAATAAAAATATAGGTAGTATTAAAAATAATTTGTTTATCTAATGTAATAATGCTTTAAGACATGCAAATTTTTACTTTAAAGAATTATAATCAATTTTTGGCTATCAAAATAATAAACATACATCTTCAATTTATGTTGGTAGTGTTTAATAATTTTCCTATTTTTTTTTTTTGCTCCTTTTGCCTATATTCTGCAGTAGTATGCTAACCAATGCCACAAAACCATTTACAAATAGAAGATTCATTTATATTCAAATTTTGCTTAAATAATGTTTGTGACAAACAGATATATAGAAAAACATACTTGATCAAATGTATATAGTACTTATACCTTCTTGATATATTTCAAAATATAATACAAGGCATTATTCAAGCTTATTTTTTACCTTTCAAGAATATGATTTCTCCATTACATATTCCAAAAAATTACCTTCCATAACAATTTTAAAGATAACATTGCCAGTGTGTTCTAAGATTTTTACATCTTACATAACTAGAAAGTATTTTCTTATTGAAATAACAAATGACACAAATTTTTTTCACTTTTAAATGTTCACAGGAAAAGTAGCTAACATAATGTGTGTGCATTCTTTTTGTATTCTCTTATAATGAAATGTCTCTAGCTATATAAAAATTTGGTAAATTACCAAATCTTTTGTAGGAATGACACATAAAATATTTAATGATTCTTCCTTTCATGCTATTTGATATGTAGATAATTTTGAGGTAACATTAACTTTAATATGTTTGTCATTTCTACTGACATTTATAAAGTCAATCTTTGTTTAAACTAGCCATTTTAATGTCTACCTCCAGGCTTGTATTCAGGCAATGTGAGCATAGATAATAGGTTCCAGACAATAAGCACGCAAAACTATGGATAAAAATGAAATATGTTAAGTTCCTTAGTGTCTGATACCTGAAATTACAACCTTTATGAATCCCTCATAATATTATTTGATTCATTTCTTTAATTACAGAGACATCTACTAGGTAGTATATCAGAAAGATAATATTTGATCATCCTTTTTTAATTGTTTGCAATTAACATTGATCAGGAAATATATAGAAATTTTGTGCATAAATATTGGGAACATGCCCCTTATTTACCCATTTTTTGTTACATGAATGCTTATGGATATATAGATTTAAGAATGAGAAAATAAATATAAATATAATAAACAATATTCTCTTTGATGTAATAAAGAACATATGAATATACAATAAGTTCTATGGTCTAAATTCTGTATAGTAGTTTCACTGGCTATATATGCAGAGTTGTCTTATTTTATCATTTATAATTAAAAAAAACTAATAGAGAAAGAATTATGGCAATTGATATTTTAAAATGAAACAATATAGCTGGACATTGTGACACATGCCTATAATCTTAGTACTTGGGAGGCTAAGACAGAGACTTTATAGATTTGCAGTTTGGCCAGAAAGGGATGTGTAGAACTGAGACCCAGAAAGATGATGTTGTGGAAGAAATAAAATAGATGAAAGGAAAGAGGAAGTAGTAACCATGAAGGAGGCAGGGCCAATGGATTCCCAGATGGAGGTGGGCCAGTGGTGATCTGGAGAGAGTTAAGCCCGGTGCTTGTGATTGAAAAAGGCCCAGTGGCACTGCTTCAAAGGGTATGACTACCTTTCTTGCTGGTGGTTGATCTTGACACCCACATAATTCTGGCTTTGCTGGAAAAGAGAGGTCATAGAGGCTTTCCCCCTATATTTCAAAGGAAGGCCTGGGAAGCTAGGCAATGTGTGACAAGGTCAGAATTCTTGCAAACCCAAAATGAGACAATTTGTGAAGGTGTGAGGGAAAAACCAAGGTTGCAAGGAAAGCCTTTCAGATAGGTCTTCCTTCCTCTAAGTTGTATGGTGAGTTGGTTTATATTACACCAGTGAGAACATTGACAGAAACATGTGTAGAAATGAGGCAGAAAACAATGACTCCAAATCTCCCTTTCAGAGTTCCTTACTTGCATCAACTTGAGTAAAATTGGATGAATATATAGAGTGCCATAAAAAAATCTACAAATGCAAGAAATGTAGGACAACAGTGAGGAAAGGCTGAAAGATGCAAGCCATGGAGGCAGACTGGAAGAGAGAGTATGCTGCCAGTTGCAATCAACCAGGCCACAGTGATGGCCTTCCAAGGCCTCTTGAAGGTTACATCTCACCACTATTGCCTCAAATGCCAGGACAGGATCAAATGATTGCCCTGCTGGATTTCAATACTGTTTTGATTTCATTCTTTCTTTTCCATGGCTCTATTTTTCCCTTTTGGTATGCAAATATCTACTCGTTGCCATTGTACATTGGACACATGTAACTTGCTTATTGTTTTTACAGAGCCTCATGATCAAGAGTTTGCCTCCAGTCTCAGAGGAGACTTTTTACTTTTGAGTCATTTTGGAACTGTTAAAACTATGGGAATTCTTGTAGACAGACTAAATACATTTTGTATTGTCAGGTGTCCATGCAGTCTAGAGGGTCAGGGGCAGAGAATAATGGATTGGATTTAGAATGTCCCCCTAACCCTCATGGAAGCAAAGGGGCACTGTTGGAAGCAAGCTTGGTTGCTAGGTAGGGGGTCTCTGTGGGTGTGGCCTTGAGGATTATATGGTTTCTCTTCTCCCTGTTCTCTCTTGCTTCCAGCATCTACAATATGAAAGCAGAGTTTTGTGCTCACTCTCTTCACTTCCCACCTCCATTTCTTGAACTTTAGACACTGATCTCATATGGACTGAACACAGAATTTGCAGAAAGCTGTGAGCAGATAGATCTTCCTTACTCTATTGTCAGTTATTTTGGATTACAGCAGTGAGCATGTTGACAGAGATATGTATAGAAAGTAGGCAGAAAACAATAGCCTCAAATTTCCTTTTAGAATTTCCTTAGGTAATTATTTAAACTTAAGTAAAATCAGATGAATATATAGAGTGCTATAAAGATCCACTTCAAAGTGCTTTAAAAAAAAAAAACTATCATTTGCCTCTTCCTCATTAATATCCATTTAGTTGCATAAATATATCCCATTCCTACCAAAAAATAAAAACTACATGCTAAAGAAGGAGAATAAAAACAGACATTTTAAGTACTGGAAGAAATAGAAGAAAAATATATTTGTATGGATTTCTAAAAGACCCAAAGTGAATGAAATAATATTGGTAAACCAGAGCAGACAAATGCATACAAAAAATATCCAAAGAAGATTGCTAATGTGGAGCTATGAACTAGTGCACTGTGCAGAACCAAATAGAACTCAGGATCTAATTCAAGCTTGGAGGAGGCAGATTAAATGATTGGAGAGATAGGAAGGCAGGAAAATGTGACAGAAACTGTTAACTTGTTAGTAGAACTACCTAGGCAGTTGAACCTCTCCTTTCACCATTAACACAAGACTGCTGGCTGCCTTATTTACTCTCTACTGGAGTTCAAAGGAAAGATTAGGAGCAGAGAGGGAGATTTGCATGGAGACAACAAATGGTATTGGACTGGAAGTTGGGTGAGAGAAAAAACAGATTCTAACATTATACTGGAGCATCAGAAAGAGCCTACAAGTGAAAAATCTTGACATTTAACTATGTATGGAAGAAAACAATTATTATTATTATTTTTGCTAACACCAAGTAATTAAAAAACACTATTAGCTGGGTGTGGTGGCACACACTTGTAATCCCAGTACTTGAGAGGCTGAGACTGTAGGATCTGGGTTCGAAGCCAGCCTCAGAGGCCCTCTGCAAGTTAGTGAGACCCTGTTTCAAAATAAAGAATAAAAAATAGGACTAGGGGTGTAGCTCGGAGGTAGAATGCCCCTGAGTTCAATCCCCAGTGCTGCAAAAAAAAAAAAAAAAGAAAGAAAAAAAAAACAAATTTTCTCTCTCTCTCTCTTTCCTTTGAGCTCATAAATACAAACTAAAGGAAGATGACTCTATTTTGAAAAAAAATGTTTTTGTTTTTTTTCTTTTGGCAAGTAAAACAGTCTATTTTACATGGTTGTTCCTGAATAATGTCTTTCTCCAGAGAATTATTGGTATTGGGCCT
>PVLC010038249.1:0-14996 GCA_004027655.1 Graphiurus murinus | reverse complement strand
TTTTTTTTCAAGACTTTAACTTACATATGTCTCAAAAATAAATGTAACAGGTGGAAATTGAAGTTATGGGTTTCTTCATGCAGTGAAAAGTACATTAATTCATTCATTTAATAAGGGATGGATAAGTTGTACCCTTCACACTGGGGTAAGACTGGAGTTAGAGAACAGAGAGGCATATGATTTGTCCCCTGCTTTCAGATATCCTATAACCAAGTCAGTAGCCCTAGGAGAGAATGATGTGTGGAGGATGAGGGAATATCAGAAGGAGAGTTACTCAGGGTGGAGGTGGGCTGTCACTCACTAAATCATCCAGAGTCCAGCAAATGCTTCATCCAGTAGATGGCAGTTGAGCCCAGCCTTAAAGGTCACCAAGAAGTTTGCCATGTTGTTGGGGAATGGAAGGGAAGGATGCTCCAGGAGAAAGTACTAAAATAAGACAAAGAGCTGTGAGGGAGCCCTGCGCCCTGTGGTGAGAACTTGAAGTAGGCTCAGGACCATGGTGGGCAGTGAGGGCCTGCACAGAGGGGGACTTGGCACAAGCTTAGGCTGGAAACACACCCGGGAGAAAGATCATGAAAGGCCCTCCATGCCAAGATACAGAGTGTGACCTTTATCCTGAAGACAAAGGGGAGCCACTGAAGGATCTTAAGTGCCAGGGTGATATGATCAGATATGTGCTTTAGAGAAATGATTCTGGCAGCTATTATGCATTCTAAATGAAGACAAAACACCTCCTTAAGACCTCTGAAGTGTTCTAGCTGGTTCCCGAGGAAGGGACGTCTATAAATCTCACCACTTATCCTCTTTAATACGATGCAGAAGCATGATCCCCTTGACTTCTGGCTAACTAGACACCACCAGGAGTTGGAAAAGTGGGTTTGGGGTAGTTTTGACATTTTTTCCTAAGAACTTGGACATCAGACACACTCGGGCCACTGCGAAGGAAACTTAGCCTTTCCATATTGATGCAGTGTTTGCATCAGCAGCTATTAGAGAGTCAGGAGTGCTCTACACACTTCCTAAGGGGAGATGTCATGTTTACTCGCCGTAGATATGTTATGGGAGGAAGCATACAAGAAAAAAAGGAAATCCTTACACCAGTGCTTTCTTTTTGACGACAATCACAATAGGTAGCCATATTTCTATCTGGGTGAAAATTTAGCCACCTAACAACCTAAGTTCATGAGATTCTTCCTCATTGGCCATTTAGACAACTTCCAGTGCAAAATGTAATTCACTCATCATTGAAAGCTACAATTAGCAAGCACTCTTGAATCTAGGTACATTTGGGGACAAACACTCTATTCTGGAACACTGCAAGAGGAGAAAAGTAAAAGTTCACAATAGGATATGTTCCAAAACTCTGATGAATCAATACAAAATTGTCATTTTCTGAAAATGGTCTTAAACCCATGGTGTCTTCCAGGTTGGCTTCTAGCAAAACAAGAGGGTCCACAACCTTACACGTTCATTTGCCCTGGCAGTTGAAAGTTCATATCCCTAATTAGGAGCCTTGCCTAAATGACACAGAGGGCCCTGTGACAGAAAGCACACTTTATTTTCACCTGATGGCCCAGTGACACTAGGAGTTCCGAATCCCTTGTGATGTAAATCTTAGGCTCTTTTGGGTGTTTTCTTTTATTTGTTTCTTTCTTTCTTTCTTTTTTTCTTTTGCTTCACACCAAGTAGGTTTTTGGGGAAGGCAGCCCTGGGGGGAGAGGGGGAGTGAGTAGGGAGAGAAAAATGGGAGCGGAGCTTTGACCTGCCAGAGAGGAGCCCCTGCTGACACGGTCAGTCTGACCCATTGAATGGCCTGAATACGATAAATGCCGCTTTATCCCGCCTTGAAAGGCAGGAGATAGCACAGTCTAAATGCCCGGGCATGCTTAAATAGGCAACTTGGGATGTTTGAGTTGAACGTGTTTGAAATCTGAGCTCTGACAGCCTGTGGGAGCTGCCACAGGTCACCTGCCTTGCTCCGTGGGGACAGGCCCAGGTCTCACAAGAAATTGTCCGTAGACGAATTGTAGTACAAATTCCTTTCTTTGTTGGTTGGCCTCTTTCACTAGACCATGGCCTATAAAATTTTGTAAAAACAATTCTTAAATATTATTTGAAAGGGCAAATGGCCCACGCTGAAAAGTTTGACAGTTTGACATATAGTGCACGGTTTTGATAGCTCGGAAACTGAAAAGTGTGGCCAAGATTCTCCCTTGCTCGTTGAGAGCTTGGTGTTTTTTAAATAGTGTCTTGTTGCTCTGCAGATTTGTGCCTGGCAATCTGACAGGCAATGAGTCTGCTCCAGTGATCTGAAATCCTTTTAGACTAATTTGGGAGAGAGCAGAAAAATAGCTCACACCTTTGAATCCAGCGTCCAGAAGCACAGAACCAGGTATCCCCAATTAAAGAGCCACTGGGGCGATCACATCAAAGCAGATGGTGCTAGTCTTCCCATAACACCAGCTCCTGTGCTTAGAGAGAGAGAAGCCCAGAGTTTGACTTCAGTAAGAGGGAAGAAAGGGATTTGAGTGGCCTGGGCTCTGAGGAGCCCAGGAAGTTACAGGGAGTAGATTCCTGCATTAGAATGTAGCCTCTGTGCAGCCAGTGTGCACCCAGCGCCCATCGGCTGCCTCTGCATAGCCAAAGGCCATTTTCAGGAGCCTCTGGCCCCTCAGTCACTGGCCTACTAGTTAATTGCCACGCGGACTTCATGACACATGGGCAGATAATATGACATTTTCGGTTTCTGTCACTAGCAAACGCCACAGCGTTGCTTGCACTAGTTGCTAAGAAGCTGTCAGAAACCATTAGCAGTTGGCTAAAGTCGCCCTATGGCATTTCCTCATAGCATCAGCAAAACGAGCATAAATCACCCACTGGAGCCCACTGCTGTCCTAATGAGGCAGTAAGCTTGTTTATGGACTAGCATCATTTTTATGATTATTTCCACCTTTTCAGTTTGCCTTCATTTGGCGGCAGGAGAAGTCAGCTCCAGGAATGAAGTCACTGCTGACATTTCACAAATGTGCTTCAGAGCCGCTGCCTGCTGCCGTGTGGTCAGCCGGCGGTCCTCCAAGTTTGTTTAGTGATCTTAAAAATAAAAAAATAAAAAAAAATTTAAAAAGGAAATAAATCCTCCAGAGACTGCATGGAGGTGATTGTATCAAATTGCAGAATGAATGGAAACGCTAAAGGTACAATTGACCATTTAGACTCTCCTCCGAGGTCGAGACATTCCGAGATCAATTTTCAATTTTCGAAAGTGGAAGAGGTTAAACAATTTATTAAAATCTAGGAAAGTGTTTGCTTTGAGAATGGTCTGTTTTATTATGCTCTTCTCCTTCCCCATCTTCTCCATTTCCCTAACTGTGTCGGGAAGGAGCAGGGTTTATTGTTTTAGGCTTTTCTGAACATGCACCAGTATTTACACTGGATTGAAAGCATTTGCTTCCAATGAAAATCTTGTCTTAGATTACAACCCAGCAGTGTAATTTCCCTCCCAGATGGGAGTAAAGTAGCTGTATTTGCCTAAAAACAGTAGGAAGAACAAACTGTGCATTAAGCCAAGGCTGTTTTTGGCTGGAGCTAATGATGTAATAGAAACCTTTTATTCGGGAGAGGTCACTGCCAGGGACTGAAGGGGGTGATCTGGCTCTTGCTTGAAAGGTTTCTCCATTGTATCTACATAAGTCTTCACTTAAAAAAAATTCTGTTCCTAATGCTTCTGCTTTCATACAGCAGAAATAAACAGGAAAGGTTCTGGTGAGTGTTACACATGGAATGCAGAAAGCCTCCCTCTCCTAATGGAGTATATAATTCAGGTGCCCTCAAGGCACGCTTTCAGGAATTCTTTTGCCTGAGGTAATGGGAAGCTCAGGTGCTTTAAGGCCTTGATTATCTATTGATGCACAAAGCTGGAAAAAATTCATCTCCACTGGATTATAATAGATATTTCCATAAATTATCAATGAATCCTCTTCTAGGCAGGCACTAGGCATTGCTGGCTAAATTAATCTGAAGGGGTTTGAGATGGATAAAAAGGCTATTTTTTTTTTTTTTTTTTTTTGGAAAGGTGGAAAACAATCATGGAGAGGTGGGGAAAAACAGTATCTTTAGGTTAGGAGCTTTTCATTTTTAATCATTGATCAAGTAATCTGTTTCTTTTCCTTGGTTACCTTTTGCATATTGAAAGCCGATTAACCCATTGAAATTTTAAATGCTGTGGAGTTGTTTTCTTTTCTCATGTTTCTTTAATGAATTGTTATTTTATATAGTGAATTGCTTCTCTGTATAAAAAGCCTCTTTAAATACTGGACTTTCAAAGAATTTATTAGGCAAGCCCAAGGGAACTTGTCATAAAACACTTGGTTATGCAAATAAAGACTTGGGTAGGGTGGAAGGGGCATTGATTTAAGGACCTGGTTGTCTGGTCCAGTACAAACCCCAACAACTCCACATCCAGCCTCATGCATGACTTTGAGCCAGTCACAGAACACAGGACTCAAGTCACTGATACAGTCATGGCTTTGGAGTTGGGAGTCTTTGTGATGTTTTCCAGTGAGAACCCCGGCTATGATTCTGTAGACCCTAAACAACATTCATGGATTTTAAATACAATAAAATCATGGGTTTCAAACCAATAAAAGCTTAAACTTAAGTTCTGCAGAAGTTTTACATTTGTACACATGCTGTAAAAATAGTTGAAATTAGTCCATTCCTCACCCAACAAACTTTGCCAACTTTAGCTCAGCACAAGTCAAGGTAAACAAACAACAACTGGAAGGCACTTTTTTTTTTTTTTTCCAGGAATGGGGGTGGGTCTCCCAAGGGAGCTGTCAAGAACAATTGAGGAGTTATAACCCAACTACTGTAGATTAGACTGGAATAGCTGAAATCAGAATTGAGAGTTCTTTTTTATTTTGTGTAGCACCTCTGTAATAGAAATGAGAAATGCAGAAGTCCATGAGTCCAGATAAATGAATGTGAGGCTAGTTCTGATGCAGTTACTGGGAAACTTGTCTTACCAAAATATTGGGTTCTTTGGGCCATGTGCATTGTTCTCCAATGACTCATTTAACTGAGGGAATGTGCGCTGGGATGTATTTCTTACCTCATGTCTAAGCCTGGCTCCTGTAGCTCTTCTTTCTGGGCCCAGATCAACCATTCCATTATCTCCCATGGATAGTGAAGTCCCAGATAGCTCACTGGAGGAGGAGGATTGACACAACCTCCTCCTTGCTACTTATTAATGTAGTGGGTTGAGTTCATTGTTGTCTTCCCTTTTGACTTTTATGCCAAGGGGCAGGGGGAAAGAAAACAAAACCTATTTCCTATTTGGATCTTGTGACTTTTTTTGGATACTGTGATTATATGGGTGGAAATTTCATTTTTCTTATCAATATGGCATTATAAAAGGAATACTACATTTTTTATTTCATTGTGTCACAGAGCCAAAATATTTTCCAGAAGAAATAATTTAGATGTCATAACAAAAATCAGTAAAAAAAAAAAAAAATAGGAGCCAGTATACAGGACTATGTTACCAGGTAACTTTTCAGTGAGAAAAATTTATATCCAGAAGACATTTTAGAAACTGCCTAGATTACTAGTATAATGCAATTCCAACTTACTGTTAATTTAGCATTACTTTATTTGATTTAAATAGCAATTGTTTTCTAATTTAAAAACTATGCCAAGGGATTTTCCCTTATAAAACTTGATGTTCTTCCTATGATAAGAATTATGTTCTATTTGAAACATTCCTATGTCAAACTGCTTACATGATGGATTATCTACATTTCCCCATCCTAGTTTGACTAGTTTTAAGATAGATCATTGGTGGAAATAGTTATCTAAATGCATCTTCTCTTCAAGTTGACATCAATGACTGTATGTGGGGTTTGAATACCCGGGTGGCAAAACTAATGGCTGCCACCATACTTAACTCTCCAGTAGAATTACACACAACGTGTCTCAGCTATATGTTTATGTAGAAATAATTACCATGGCAACAAAGCCACTAAAGAGATTGGATATTTCCCTCCATTCCCTTTGACCTTTAGCACTGTTCTTTGGAAGTTCTTAGACCTGATTACTTTTAAGCCTAGGCCTTGTTCTTTTTCTTTGTCTTGGAAAAAAAAAAAAAGTACCAAAGAAACGATTAATCATTTAAATTGCTCTTTTGGTTTTGTTTATATCCAAAGGCATTCTATTTGAATAAAGCATGTCAAGGTAGCATCAGTCAAAATTTGATTCACTATGTTTGCAGGTGATGGCTTGGACAACAGTGTAGCTTCCCCCAGCACAGGTGACGATGATGACCCTGATAAGGACAAAAAGCGTCACAAAAAGCGTGGCATCTTTCCCAAAGTAGCCACAAATATCATGAGGGCGTGGCTGTTCCAGCATCTAACAGTAAGTGGATTCTAAATGACATATGTAAACTAAATATGGACAATGAACCAGTTTTGATAGAGAAAAATGATCCCTCTGGACTTGGAATATTTCATAAATCACAATTTTTACAAAAGTGTTAGCACTTGTTTCCTAGTCATATACCCCAAACCAGCAGTTTTCTTTGAAGTTCATTACTGCAATTTTGTTAACATTCCTAAGTTTTACGGCTTAGGAGTTCATGTGCACTTGTGACTTTAAGTATGTGTGTAAATGATGTTGCTCTTCTAAGTGTGACTCTGAAGTACTTAGAACCAGCTCCTACTAAGAAGTAAGACAAACCCTAGAAAGACTCGATATCTTTAGAGAATGCGTTAGTGGACCTGTATAGTGAATGGTCCACAAAAAACGTAAGTCGTGTCGTAATGGCAAGATGATTGCATAATTTGCTGTTAAGTGGCTTGAATGCATCAGCTTCCATTACAAAACATTCAAGTGAGTCAGAGCTCCCAGTGAAAGTTGTCCCTGCATTTAGAACTGTAAAGGAAAACAGCAATATACAGTCAGCTCTTCCTGTGTAGTCCCTTGTGACTTTTCAAGCAGAGTAACAGTTTATATTGTCTGTGTGAGTATTGCTGTTTTCACTGCAGGAATTCTCCTAGAGATGTGAGAAACTGGAGATTTGGGGCTTTATGCCACCAGGGGATTTGTTTTGTTTGGTTATTGTTCTGAATGAATTTCATGTTCAAAATATTTATAATCATAATATTTTGGTGGATATTTTTGTAAGTGCATACGGATCTGATGACATCTAAGGAAGAATACAAACTGAAAATTTATGGATAAAATAACATTGGAAAATCAGCAAAACTGTTGACCAGGGGATTTTCAATAGGAGGAAAAAAGGATGAATTTAGACAGGCTGTAGCATACCTGCATAGATGAATGAATGTTTAAAAACTCTGGACTTCTTTTTTTAATGTCAGGAACAAATTGTTTATGTTACTCTTTTTAGCCTCGTTTGCTTTTCTTAGATTCATTTTCTTCCTTAAATATCAAGGTTAATTCTGCATTGTCTCAAACACACCCAGAACCTTGTTGACTCTCAGTCCCTTGCCTACTCTCCAAGCCATGCTCCTCAGGGACTTGTCCTGGTACAGGGAGACAAAGTCAGGGGAAGTCTAAAGGCTGCCTTGGTTCTGCCTCCAGTAACGCTCAAGGTATACACTGATCCAGGTTTCCAGCTTTGGTGAATAAAATGAAAACCCAGAGTAGCAAGAGGAACTTGAAATAAACATGGTTCCCTCCTCTCTCTTCTTCCCACCATGATTCCAAAAAGCATTTAGATGCTGCTGAGCATTTTTGAATGAATTTTAGGGGTGGGTTAAAGCTAGAAGTTAGTTGAAGATGCAGATTGTTTTACTACTATGATTTTGACACCATGTGAGGTTTCCCTAAAATGGTACTCAGCAACCATTACTTATCGATCACTCATTGTATGTTGGTAGATATTTTGGGATCTGCCTTACCAAGTTTCCTACTGAGGATTAGGGACCACTGCTGAACTTGGGGGAAGGAGCACTAGGGCATGCAGGGAACATGGTAAAGAGCAATAGCATGCCATTTAGATAAGAAGTGACAATAGGTCAAATGTATTCACGAAAAGGTGTTGATATTCCTCACCAGACCCAGCCAGCTAACTTGTTCTGGAGTGAGGGGGTACATCAGAATGGCCTCGAAGTCATAACCAAACGATTTCCATTTTCTATCTTATCAGGAAGAATGAATAGATTTCTTCAGCCCCCATCTCAGTCTGCTAAGGAGTTTTGGCTGTACTTGAAGCTGAGGTGCCCCTGAATAAAATATAATCAAATATTAGTTCAGACAGAATCCGGAGAGAGAGAAGCAAGTTATTTTATTCATTGGCCAGGTTTTCTGTTTTTCTAGGCTGTACCCTTGTGAAGAACCTTGCAGAGAGCTATATTACCTTTTGTTTTGTTTTGTTTTGTTTTGTTTTTAAACAAAACAAAACAAAAATCCTTCTCACTGTGATTTTACCTGCATTGCAATGCTTTTGTGGACTATGCATTACTGGGGCAATTGGAATAGAAATTATTCATGAACTGCCTGATTTTTTGAGGCCTTGCTAACTGCCTTCATCTTTAGTCTTTGCTGGCCTGGGTCACTGCCCTGGTAGGGAAAGTCCATTCTCCATGTCTCTGGCTTTCTATGAATGTTTATAGAAGTTGCCTGTGGCTTCCATTGGGCATTTCTACCTTCTTTACCCATTCCAATGCCATCTGCTTATACAGCAATATAATGATAAAAGTTTCTGAAAGGCTAATTGCTTTCATAGTCTAAAGAGCAAAGTTAACAACTATGAGAAATTTTACCCCTTTCCTTCCCCAAAGCAATTCCCTCCCTCTAGTTGCAAGAACAAATAGACTTCCATTCACAAAGAATATTCTTCCATTTGTGTTGTTATCCTTCTTGAATAAATTCCTGATCTGCTTTGGTATATTTATAGTCAAAAGCTAATTCCAATAAATCCTATGAAAAAAACTAGATATTAAGAAGTATTTTTTTGTTGATTGTCCAAATGTAAGTAACGACTGACATCTTAATACTAATCCATTAGTAACTTCTCTTCAAGTTCTGAGAGATCTTAAGGGATGCACAATTCATTAGAAAGACTGTGTACAAATCTTAAATGATCACATTATTGCTGTGTGATTAACACAATTTATCTAGAAAATCCTTTCTGAAATCTTGCTCCATATAAAAGAGCAATTGAAACTCTGGCTAATTAAAACAATAGCAATAACAATTTATTAGCATATTGTAAATGAATCTTCTTTAAATGCCAAAAGGCATATTCTAAAACCTCTCACACCTTATTGAAAGCAAATCGCTATTTTTTTTTCCTTTTTAAAGTAAATGGATCAAATCTTTTCATTGAGTTTATTCAGTTAAAAAAAATCTGCCCTTGAAAGGGCTTTCAAGCATTTGTGTGTTAGAAGAGTAGAATAGGCCTCGAATAAAAAACCTTTCTGGATTTGCACCCCAGCTGCATAGGAAGAAAAATGTGCTGGTCTGTAGTTATGCGCAGGTACATTTAATCAGTAGCATATTTTACTACTCTAAAGAGAGAACTAAAGGCTCCTTCTTGGACTCACAGTCTCTAGCAAGCTACACTGCACATATATTTGTATAATGAAAACAATAAAAGGAAAGGAAACAAGTTTTAAACTTTGGTGATTATGGAGTAAAAGGAAATTTCATTGCAGTAAATTCCCAGCTTAGACTTAGTTGGACCTTTGCCAGTGTTGATAAGTAGAGAAGGTCTCCTCAAAGAAATGATTCCCTGGAATTGAAAAGAATGACTGGCATGATTTAGATAATAAGAGAGAATTTGAAAGAAAATGAAAGCTATTATTAATAGAAATGCGTGCATTTGCCTGAAGATAAATTATTGCAAACAATTAAAAAGTACTTAATATTTGCATATGAGTCACTGTGTAGTCACAATCAGTTCAGGGAGTATGTCACATCAAGAGTTTCTCTTTTTCCTTCCTAAGGGCCTTATTCCAACTGTAAACAGCCTACTATGACTTAGTGTTAAACTGGATGTACTTTTTGGTCCTTCTGCTACATTATGTTACAAAGATATGTATCCAACAGCCTCCTGAAAATAAGGAAAAGAAATAAATATAATGTTTAAGGTAAAAATCAAGGGTCTTTTTGCTTTGTTTGCCTATCTTATCATAGTGCAGTTTTAAATATAATTTAAATAGAAAAGCGGTTAATGTGGCTCTTATTTAAAATATGCAGTGACTATATTTGCCTGCATAGAGCCACTGTGTGTCCCAGGAATCCTTGAAGTTAGGGAGAGTGAAGGTATTTGAAATGCATAGCATACCTGCAGATTCAGATGAGAAAAGCATTCAAGGGTCAATAGTTGACATTGACTAGTAGGGGAGTAACCCTAAAGGTTAAGGAGGAGTTGATCTCAAAGGTGAAGGTGATTTTTATTCACACTCTCTCCAACTCCCCATCTTTGCAGTGATATTGAGAATTTCCTTGGTTTTAGCCTTATGACAGAGACCAACTTTGTAAGTCAGATACACATATTTGCTATGTTTTTGTTTCCTTTTGCTTCTTTATTTTTTGTGTGTGAACTTCCAGTCTGGAAAATATTTTTTTTTTCGCGTGTGTGGCCAAATTTATGTCTCGATTTCTGATTTATAAGACTTTCCTCTCATTGTGGATAAAGCCAATGTGAGGGGTTGTAGAATCTCCCAGGTTGAGAATGGCGTTTCCATAGAAACACTATTAGATGAAAAGTGCCCTGCGGGTCTGCCGCTCTGAGGATGGAGTAAATGGGATTGAATTGGGAATTGAATGCTCGAGAAGAGACAGATGTTGCTTCATTGGTTTTGCTTTTGGTAACAAGATCTGTTGGAGACATCTTAGTGTCATATCTCTGCTTGCCATTTTGGAATTACTCTCTAAGCATTATGAATTATCGTTGCAAGGAAAAAGTCATTCTCTTTGATACCCAGATAACAACCCATTCAGTTGATCAAGGTGAGTAAAGGTCTAAAAGGTAGATAGAAGAACCTATAGGTATATGCACATAGGTAGATACTAGATGGTATTTTTTTCTCCTCCCATTTCTATTTCTCTTTTTATCCCTCACCTCCATACTCTATCAGTTTTAACTGTGAACAATTTTAGTGTGCCTTATCTGCTAGCTTTCCTGAGAAGATGGAGGGGCAGGACAACTATATTCAAGGATCTTGCCTGAAATGCCAGTCAGGGTAAAACAAAGTATTGGAGACTGGCGGTCCTTTCTCATTATCATGTGCCTGAAAGCCAAAGGAAGTGATTTGTAGAGATAGCAAGTAGCATCGATCCCTTCTTTATTATGTGTTATCTGCCAGTGTATTATTAAATGAAGATACTTGAAAACTAGTATGAAGGAGTGAGATTTTTCTTCCTTTCAGATGTCCGTGTACCATATTAAAATGAGCTCTTAAATGTACAAGAAGAGTATCTTTGTAGTCATTACTTTCCCCCTTACAAGTAGCTCCCATTTTACCTTCTCTGAACAAAGCTAGGTTTTGCACAAACCATCTCTAGCCTTGCAAGATAAAAACTCTCTCTTAATCTTAAAAGATCTCTGCTACTTTGAAGATGGCATATTTCAACTTTGATTAGATAAGGGCCCTGACTGATTTTCACCCAAGTGGGAATCATCTGCCTCAGGAGGAAAATGGGATAGATTATTTAATTTCTTGAGGGGAATATTGGAATGCCCTAATTCTTCTGTGCTACACATCCTATAAACTCTGTTTTAATCATGGAGTGGGTGGCTTCCAGGTTCTGGGGCAACTGCCTTTTTCTTTTTCTTAGCTAGTTATTGAAATCCTAATGGGATGGGTGATGAATTTTCTTAGGTCAGGTAAACTGAAAAGGCTACAGCTGGAATTCTTCACCCAGAAGAATCGGAGTTAATACTAATGATCATTGTGAATTAGAAGATCAAAGGGGAAGCATCAGCCGGTTCTCCAAGTTGTTGCCCCAGAGGCCATTAGTGACCTGGCAAAGCTCTCTCTGGCTTTCTCTGCACCTCCTTCCCATTGCTGGGCCTTTCTCCCCCACTCCCAGTTATGCACCTCTGACCTGGGGTAATTACAGTCGGTTGGTGAGGCGGCACGGAGTGGGTGGGGGGGGCAGCAACCAAAACTAAAAACAAAAGTCCAACTTTAAAATTGCCCATTTATCCAGATACATAGGACTCAAACAAATGGGCATGGGTGAGGGTTCTACGTGAATGTGATTTTTTAAACTGTTAAATAGTTTATTCATTTCACCAATGCTTGTTGCCTTATCTTTTATTTCTGTAGAGCTGTAGAGTCTCGCTGGCAATTATTCTAAAATTTTCCTTTTGTTTCCAAAGCTAAGATAAAAACACCACATGATAGTTTGCTTCTCTAATATGCTCTCTCTTTTGCTTTGCCTTTTTTTTTTTTTTTTTTTTTTTTTTTTTTTTTTTTTTTTTTTTTTTTTTTTTTTTTTTTTTTTTTTGCAGTGCTGGGGATTAAACCCAGGGCCTTGTGCATGCTAGGCAAGTGATCATCTACTGAGCTATATCACTAGCCCTTTTAAAATTTTTTATTTTGAGACAGCATCGGGAGACTTGAATAGAAGATTGAGTTCAAGACAAAAGCACCCACATAAGCTCAATTTATTAAGTTGATAGTTGCTGATGCACGTGATTATGTGAGCACTAGCCGGCCATTTATACTTCAAAGAATATATTGATATCATGTCTTCTATTTATTCTAATTAGTGACAGTATATTTTTGAAGATAAAACATCAAACTTGGTCAATGAATATGCAACTGCTCCTCCTTCATTTATCTTTCTAATTAAAATTGGGGTACCACATGCACATGTGTGTATATGGCTATTTATTTATTTATTCTGTACTGGGAGTTGAACCCTGGGGTGTTCTACCTCCAAGCTACACACACAACCCTTTTTAAAAATTATTTTGAAAAAGGGTCTTGCTAAGTTGCTGAGGGCCTCACTAAGTTGCTAAGGCTGTCCTTGAGCCTGTGATCCTCCTGTCTCAGCCTCCCAAGTACTGGAATTTACAGATGTACAGCATTTTTTTTTAAAACTAATTCAGTTCAATCCTTAGGAATATCATGATGATAGTTGGAGACTGAACCCAGGGCTTTGCATATGCTAGGCAAACACTCTGCTACTGAGCTATATCCAAGCCATTTTAAAATTTTTATCTTGAGACAGCATCTTGCAAAGTTTCCCAGGCTGGCCTCAAACTTGCTATCCTCCTGCCTCAGCTTCCTGAATAGTTGGGATTACTGGTGTGCACCATTGCGCTTGTCTCAGGAATTTCATATCATATAAGCCTGGCTCTATGTTTTCAGTGTTGAAGATTCCTACAAGATATCTTGCCTTAAAGTGTGAAGGGTTGACTTTGGGGAAATCAGACGATTTTACTTTAGAAATAATTTTAGTGTTTTGTTTTGATTTGATTTGGTTGGTTGGCTGTTTTGCCAGTAAAAGCAAATCTCTATATCATGGAATTTATGATATTTTGATTTCACTGGAAACATCCCCATCACGCCTCAGTCTTTCTTATTAAAGTATGAGTATGTGTGCACACCTATAGCCCTATGTATTTGTATGCATGCATTTTTCAGTAGGATAAATCTCAACCACTTCCATATCTACCAATCCTAATTGGGAAAATGGATCCATTTTACTTCTTTTAATCTCCCAAACAGCCATGTTCAGGGCTCTAATTTTTCCAAATGGTGGAGGACATGTTGCAAAAGTCTATTGTTAAGGACACAGAACCTTCTTGGCCATGACCCAAGATTACTTGTGGTATACAAAATGTCATGAGGTTGCAAAAATCAGTGCTCCAAGGTAGTAGTAATGCTAGTGATTGTGTAAGTTGACATTAAAAGGATGACTCATAATTAGAGTGCTTTTGTTTCAATATTGCTTGTGCCTCTGTTTGCAGAGTCCTAAGCCTGGTAAAGTTTGCATGTTCAATGGGTTTGATATGCTTCTTGGTATGTGGAGAGCAGGGAAGAGTTCTTAAAAACTCTGGATAGGGCACCCTTTCTTGGTGGGCCAGCAGAGTGCCTCTAAGAGCAAAAGAGTAGTTAACAATGTCATGCCACGCAGTTTTCCAACATTTTAAAGACCCTTCCATCCTTGTTCCTCTAGCCATTGCAAAATGCCTTCACTCCGAAAATTATAGGACAGTGACCATGGCTCCCAGATATTGTTCTATCTAAAGAAAAGTTAAGCTGGCCGTGGTGATACTGTGTCTATAATCCCAGAACTTGGGAGGCTGAGACAGGATGATCGCAGGTTAATGGCCAGCCTCAGCACTTTAGCAAGGCCCTCCACAACTTAGTGAGATCCTGTTTCCAAATAAAAAATAAAAATGGAGCCGGGCGTGGTGGCGCACGCTTGTAATCCCAGCATTCGGGAGGCTGAGACCGGAGGATCCGGGTTCGCGGCCAGCCTCCGCTACCTAGTGAGGCACTCCGCAACTTAGTGAGACTCCGTTTCAAAAAAAAAAAAAAAGAATAAAAAATAGGGCTGGGGGTGTAGCTCGGAGGTAGAATGCCCCTGCGTTCAATCCCCAGTACCGCAAAAAAAAATAAATAAAAATAAAAATGGGGCTGGGGATGTCGTTTAGAGGTAGAATACCTCTGGGTTCAATTCCCAGGATCACTAAGTAAATAAGTAAGTAAGTAAGTAAGTAAGTAAGTAAGTAAGTAAGTAGGAAAAGTTAGACCTTAAATAACTTGATGTTATAAAGGTTAACATCTAAGTGAGTTGATAGTTAAATGAGATACAAATGATTTGGTTTTATACTATTTGATATATTCTGAAATGTAGATCTTTGATAACTACTTGAATTTGAATGTCCTGCTGGCATTATCTCTTCAGGGGGAAAAAATGAGACAATGTATATGAACATAAACTTTGTAAGTACCTTTGCTTTTCAGTTATTAATAGCTGTTATTAATAGTCAGTGGCTAGTTTTT
>PVLC010038248.1:0-14861 GCA_004027655.1 Graphiurus murinus | reverse complement strand
TGAAACCGAGTCTCACTAAGTTGCAGAGTGCCTCACTAGATAGCTGAGGCTGGCCGCGAACCCGGATCCTCCCGTCTCAGCCTCCCGAATGCTGGGATTACAAGCGTGCGCCACCACGCCCGGCCCTATTTTTTATTCTTTATTTTGAAACCGAGTCTCACTAAGTTGCGGAGTGTCTCATCAGGTAGCTGAGGCTGGCCGCGAACCCGGATCCTCCGGTCTCAGCCTCCCAAACCTTTTATTTTAGACATGGTCTTGCTAAATTGCCCATGCTGGCCTCCAACTTTTTCCTCCTACTTTAGCCTCCCCTGTAGCTGGGATTACAGGTGTGCACCACCTGGCCTGGAAACCTGTATTTATTTATTTATCTTCTGTGCATATGATACTGGAGATTGAACCCAGGGGCATTGTACCTCTAAGCTACATCTCCAGCCTTATTTTATCTTTTATTTTGAAACAGGGTCTCACTAAGTTGTTTAGGGCATAAGTGGCTAAGGTTGGCCACGGACTTGTGGTCCCTTGTCTCAACCTCCCAAGCATTGGGATTACACAGGTGTTTGCCATCATGTCTGGTTAGAAACTTCTATTTTTAAATCATTTTAGGTATCTATCCATTTTTCCATCACTTTGCTATCAACAAGAATCACAAATGAAAATAGAAATATATCTGGTTTTTACACTTCTTTGCAACTTTATTTTGGGTTTTCTTAACTACCGTACTTAATAAATGGAACTGCTAGGTATTTTTTTAGCCTGTGGGCACTAAAAAAAAATAAAAAAAATCCTAGGACATTAAAAGCATTGCAGACTGAGAAAGTTTGGGAACCTTATGCTTTCCAACTAGTTTTTTTTTCCATTTAATATTATATTTTGGTGTGGTGGCACATGCCTGTAATTCCAGTAATTGGGAAGCTGAGACAGGAATATCATACGTTTGAGGCCTGTTTCAGCAGTTTACTAAGACCCTGTTTCAAAATAAAAAATAAAATAGGGCTGAGGGTATAGCTCAGAGGTAGAATGCCCCTGGGTTCAATCTTCAATACCACAAAAAGTTATTACTGCTAAATTTCCCGTCAAAAGTTTGTAACATTATACACTCCCAACGATGTCTGAGAGTACCTTTTTTTTTGCGGTACTGGGGATTGAACTCAAAGGCATTCTACCTCCGAGCTATATCCCTAGCCCTATTTTTTATTCTTTCTTTTTTTTTTTTTTTTTTTTTTTTTTGTGGTACTGGGGATTGAACTCAGCGGCATTCTACCTCCGAGCTACACCCCCAGTCCTATTTTTTTTTTATTTTGAAACCAAGTCTCACTAAGTTGCGGAGTGCCTCACTAGGTAGCTGAGGCTGGCCGCGAACCCGGATCCTCCGGTCTCAGCCTCCCGAATGCTGGGATTACAAGCGTGCGCCACCACGCCCGGCTTATTCTTTCTTTTTGAAACAGGGTCTCACTAAGTTGTGGAGGGCCTCACTAGGTAACTGAGGCTGGCCGTGAACCCGATCCTCTGGTCTCAGCCTCCCAAATGCTGGGATTACAACATGTGCCACTACATCCGGCTGAGAGTACCCATTTTTTAAACACTGGGTAATATTTTATATTATCAGTCTTCTTAATTTTCACAAGTCTGATATGATACAAATACTTTTATAGTTCATTAGTTAATAATGAGATTGGATAACTTCTTTCATTTTATTGACTTTGTATTTCTCATGTCAATACCCTGTTCATATATTTTCACCATTTTTTCTATTGGGATTTTTATCCTTTTCCTAGTTACTTGTATGAACTATTTCTATTTTATTAACACTAGTCTTTTCTATTAAGAAATATTTTCTTCCTGTCTGCCACTTGTTAAACATTAAAAATGAAGAAATAACCTGTTTAAAGTTCTGCTAGCTACTTGCTCTACATATTTATTGAATAAACATCATTTCCCTTTTAATTTGAAATATCACTGTTGGCAGGTAAGTTCTCATGTAAGGTATACTGCGGGTGCCTTTTTTTTTTTTTTGCGGTACTGGGGATTGAACCCAGGGGCATTCTACCTCCGAGCTACACTACCGTACACTACTGCGAGTATCTTAGAAAGACTTGGAACTTTAAGCCTTTTCCTATGCTAGGTCCACAATATTGAAATCAATTTCACTTTATAATATATTTAATACTTTTAAAAAATTGAAGTATTATTTCCCTCTATCCCCTGAAAAATTATTTAGCTTTCCTATGGTAGTCATTTTGTTGTGAAATATGAATGTTAACTTTTGGGAGCTATTTTAAATCCTTCTTTCTCCTTCCCTTTTTTTCTTGTACTCACATTGAACCTAGGGGCATTCTACCTCTAAGCTACACATGCAATCCTTTTTTCACTTTTTATTTTGAAACAGGGTCTCACAAATATGCTGAGGCTGGCCCTGAACTTAAGATCCTCCTGTCTCAGCTTCCCAAGTCCTAGGATTACACCGCCATGATGCCCAGCCTTGTTTTCTTTTAAATAATTTTAGACCTATAGAAAAGTTTAAAAAGTGAAACAGAAGCCAGGTGTAAGCACGCTTGTAATCCTAGTACTTGGGAGGCTGAGACCAGAGGATTGGGGTTCGAGGACAGCCTCAGCTACTTAGTGAGGCCCTCCACAACTTAGTGAGACCCTGTTTCAAAATAAAGAATAAAAAATGGGGCTGGGGATGTAGCTCAGAGGTAGAATGCCCCTGGGTTCAATCCCCAGTACCCCCCACCCCAAAAGTCAAACAGCTCCCTTTATTCTTACCCAGCTTTCCCTAATGTAAACTTATTGAAATCAAGAAATTAATATTAATAAGATACTATTAACTAATCTGCAGACTTTATTTATTTACTTATTCTGGTACTGGGGATTGAACTCAGGGGCATTCTACCTCTGAGCTACACCCCCAACTCTATTTTTGATTATTTATTTTGAAACAGGGTCTCACTGTTGCGGAGTGCCTCACTAGGTAGCTGAGGCTGGTGGCGAACCCGGATCCTCCGGCCTCAGCCTCCCAAATGCTGGGATTACAAGCGTGGGCCACCACGCCTGGCTGCAGACTTTACTTAAATTTCACCTTTTATAGTCCCAATCCACTTCAGGACCCTACATTACACCAAGGTGTCATGTCTCGTATTCTCCAGGTGTGACAGTGCCAGTCTGTCTTTCACGATGTTGACACTTTTCAGGAGTACTTACCAGTTGTTTCATAGACTGCATTTGTTCCGAGGTTTCTGCCCACCATCCAGGCATGCATTTTTGACAACAGTACTAAGGGAATGATGTGTTCTTCTCAGTGTGTCCTACAGAAATTCCAGGAAATGCATAGTGCCAGTGTCTCGTTACTGTGTGATGTTCTTCGGATAACCGGTTACAGTGGCATCTTTCCGTTTTCTTCCTTTGTAATCAGCAGGAATCTCATGGGGAATTCCCACTTAGCATCTTTTCACCCACTTAATCCAGTGCTCATGAGTGGATTTGACCTGCAACTATTATTACTGGAGCATCTGCCAGTGACTGTTTCCATTATTCCTTCTACATTTATCAGTTGGAATCCTGATATAAGGAAGAACATTCCTTCTTCCCATTAAGTTACTTATCCTATTATATACTTATAATGGTATGGTCCTATGGATTTGAGTTATTATTCAATACCATATTATGTTCCCATTTATTTAACATTAACAGCACCATTAGGTACTTAAAAGCGTAATTTAAAATGTAAAGTACCCACATCTAATATCTGACTTACTATATCTTTGCTTGCAAGGGGAAATGAAATTACAATTTTCATAATTATAACTTGGATTATTCTAGAACAAGATTTTAAAATAATGTACATAATTTGGATACCAAACATGGAAAGTGTATTTCCAAGCTTCTGCCAGTTAAAGGGCTTGGGAAGACTATAGACTATACAGCTGGGAGAAGGCTACCATCAAGTATTCAGGGCAAAAGAACAGATTGCATCCTGTTGCTGGAAGTCAGAATGAGTGCCTAAGCGGAAAGATTCTTTTCCTATACTTTGCTCACACCTTTGACACCACATGTGGATTTTCAACATCAAGCAGTTCTCCAACTGTGGTTATCAACTGGGTGTCTTACAACATAATTCTGAACTAACTACTCAGTTACTGAGAACACCACAGGTCAGGGGCTCAGTCCTGCAAGACAGCCCTCATTTCAGACACCAGCCGCAAGTCCAGGCTCCCATAGTTCTGACCAACTGGCTATAAATGAAAGGTTCCTGTGACCTCCTTCTCAGTGTGAGTAATTTGCTAGAAAGGCTCAGAGAACTCAGGGAAACATCTGTTTATTTTACAGGATACACACAGATAGCCAGATGTGAAGGTCAACAGTATGAGGTCTGGAAGGGTCCAGAGAATAGGAACTTCTGTCCCCTCAGTTAAGGTGCACCATCCTCCCAGCACATGGATCCACAAACCAACCCAGAAACTCTCTGAACTCCATACCTGAGAGACTATTATCTTCATCATATAAGCATAACTGACTAAATCAAATCTCCATTCTCATCCCACCCCCTGGAGGTGTGTGTGTGGGGGCTGAAAGTTTCAGGTGATCAGCGGCATCCTGAAGCTATTCTGGAGCCCAGCAAGTTGCCTCAGTAGAACAAAAGAATCTTGTATCATCTCAGAAACGACAAGGGATTTAGGAGATGTGTGTCAGGAACCAGTGTGAAAAACCAAATATAAGAACAGAAGAGCAGCCTAGCATCCCTCTCAGGAAATTATAAGGGTTTCAGGAGCACTGTGTCATGAACCAGGAAAAGAGAAAACTTGTGTTTGTCATTTTGTTACAATACAAAATAAACAGTTTATAAAAGTAAAGACAACTGAAACCAGGAAGAAAACTCTTAACCTATTCTTTCCACCTGTTAATAGCGATGTCATTTCAAAATTACTTAAATGGTTTTATTTTTTCCAGGCTTGAACTCAATAAAGGGAAACTGCCACTATTTTTGTACTGCTATTTCTAAGGATGTCACTTATAAGGAACTAAAAAGCCTGCTGAATTCCAAAAACATTATGTTAATTGATGTTAGAGAGACATGGGAAATTCTTGAATCTGGAAAAATCCCAGGGTCTATCAACATACCATGTAAGTGACATGTGTCCTTAAAATGATTACAAATATATACACACACACACACACACACACATATATATTTAACTCAATAACTTACTAGGTCTAACACTTAATTGAAATTCTTAATCTTTTCTTTCAGTGGATGAAGTAAATGAAGCTCTGCAGATGAACCCAAGAGACTTCAAAGAAAAGTACCATGAAGTGAAACCATCCAAATCTGACAGTCTAGTGTTTTCCTGTTTAGCTGGAGTTAGAAGCAAGGCGGCTCTGGACACAGCAATATCTCTGGGCTTTAACAGGTGTGTAGATGAAATAAAAATGAATTAAAAAATATGTATTGCAATGTTTCATAGCCATTTTTTTTTTCGGTACTGAGGATTGAACTCAAGGGCATTCTACCTCCAAGCTAGACTCCCAGCCCTATTTTGTATTCTTTATTTTGAAACCAGGTCTCACTAAGTTGCGGAGTGCCTCACTAGGTAGCTGAGACTGGCTGAGAACCCGGATCCTCCCGTCTTAGCCTCCCAAATGCTGGGATTACAAGCGTGCATCACCACGCCCGGCTCTTCATATCCATTTTTAAAAGAGACATTTTGGAGCTGGGTATATAGCTCAGTGGTCAAGCACTTGCCTAGTATGTGCTAGGCCCTGGGTACAACCTGCAGCACTGGCTGAAAAACAAAAAATAAACAAACATTTTAATTATCTACTTAAGAATTTTCTGGGGAATAGACATGTAGATCAGTAGTAGAGCACATGCACATCATGCACAAGAGCTGAATTTGATCACCCCAGTACCATGAAAAAAAAAAAAAAATCTTACAATTAGAAAAGGCAAGATAGCAAGGCTAAGAGCTATCTTTTCATCTTGCTTAAAAGCAACACAAAAAAAATCTTTAATATAGGCTTAGTCTAAATAGTATGGTATCTCTAAAGTTCCTGTCAGCCTTGTTTTAAAACAGGAGAAAATGTTTAAAGCACTATCTGCTGTATGTTTTCAGTGCTCAACACTATGCTGGAGGATGGAAAGAATGGGTCACCTATGAATTTCCAGAGAAGAAACAAGAAAATTGAATTTTGGAATGTAAGTTGGTGCACATGCAGCCAAGGCTTTCTTTGTGCACATGCAGCCTAGGCTGGTACAATGAGCAAAAGAAAAAGCCATCACTGGCCCCAATGGTTAATGCTAGGGGATTGTTAAGTCAACTCTTTGTTCCATCTTTTTTTCCTTGATTCTGTAAATCAAGAATATCAACCCTCCCCACCTTGCAAAGACTAAAATAATGTATGTGACTTGTCATGGGAATATCTGTTTGGGTTCTAGAAATTAATTTTTAAGTAGTTTAGTATAGTTCAATAGTATTCTAAAAGACAAAATTACTTTTATTACATAATTATGTGTGGCCGTTTGTGTTGGTATATAGCTTTTATTCATCAAAGAGGTTATGAGGTAGAACAGATTAACAAGTAGATTTGGCCTTAAAAGAAAAAAAAAAAAGAATCTGGGATCCAACCAGGTATGGTGGATCAAGTTCAAGGCTAGGTAAAATTTGAATAATGAAAATGTTAATAGTATCCAAAGATTGATGGCAGCATGTGACCAGCATGGTAGTGGTATAATTTATAATTTAAAATTAATGATTAATATGGGGATAGAAACCAGAATAGTGATTACTTCTGTCAAAGCTAGAAGATTAACTGGAAAAGGCAACAAAGGAACTTTCTAGGGTGATGGAAATGTTCTGTATCTTGACTGAAGTATTGGTACATATGTGTGTATGTTTATCAAAACTCATCAAAACAAACACAAAAGTCTATTTTTCTTTTTTTTTTTTTTTTTCTTTTTTTTTTTGCGGTACTGGGGATTGAACTCAAAGGCGTTCTACCTTCGAGCTACACCCCCAGCCCTATTTTTTTATTCTTTATTTTGAAACCGGGTCTCACTAAGTTTCGGAGTGCCTCACTAAGCAGCTGAGGCTGGCCGCGAACTCGGATCCTCCGGTCTCAGCCTCCCAAAAAGTCTATTTTTCTATTAGTAATTATACTTTCTTTGGAATGTTTAAGTCCTGCACTTGTTAGTGTGCTAGTGCACTGGCGGCAAAATAAACATGCTATCTGTGCTTCTTTCGACCCATCTGATTTTCTGCTCACTAATGTACTCATTCAGGTCATGTAAGGCCTAGTAACTAACTCTAAGGACTTCATTTGTCCTAAATAACACGGAAAGTCACTGGAGAATCTAGACATGTAATCAACTTGAATTTCTGATAATGGCAATCTTGTTTCTTGTAGACCAAGCTCCCTACCACAATTAGACAAGCTAGACAACACACACAAAGCTGGAAAACACATACACAAATACTTATGGTCTGTTTAAAAGTATTAATTTTTGAGGCAGTGGGATTTGAAAAGTTAATGATCTCAGGAAGAAGAGTTGTAGTGGACAAACCAACATTGAAGTACTAGGCCCATCAAGGAATAGAAACCTGGGTAAATACACCAAGCTTTCAGTTAGAAACACTGAGTGGAAGCCGGGCGTGGTAGTGCACGCTTAATCCCAGTACTTGAGAGGCTGAGACCAGAGGATCCGGGTTCATGGCCAGCCTCAGCTTAGTGAGGCCCTCTGCAACTTAATGAGGCCGTTTCAAAATAAAGAAAAAATAGGGCTAGGGATGTAGCTCGGAGGTAGAATGCCCCTGGGCTCAATTCCCAGTACTGCAAAAAACAAAACAAAACAAAACAAAAAAACCAAAAAAAAAAATCACTTGAGTGGCTAGAGATGAGCCAGAATTAGACTAGCTTCACAAAAACTTACTTGGAATCAACTAAATCCTGAATGAATTAAGGCGATCTTCCTGATACCCTAAGGACCTACCAGAAGTAAACCCTGTCTGGTGAAAGACACTATTTACTAGCTAGAGCAGGGGATGGCAAAAGTTTATACATATTGTAGGCTTGTCTTATAACTACTCAGCTCTGCTGTTGTAGCCCAACAAAAGCAGCCAGATGAATACATGAACAGGTAAATGTTACTATATTCAAATAAAACTTTTTTTTGGAGGGGGAATATGGGAAGCTAAACCCCTGGGCTATCTACCTCCAAACTACACCCCCAGCCCTGTATTATTTTTTATTTTGAAACAGGGTCTTGCTAAATTGCTGAGGCTGACCTCAAACCTGCAATCCTATCTTAGCCTCTCAATGGGATTACAGGAGTGTGCTACCATACTCAGCCCAATAAAAACTTTTTTATGGGCACTTAGGTTTGAATTTCATATGTTGCCAAATATTATTCTTTGGATTATTTCCACCATTTGAAAATCAAGCAAACATTCTTAGCTCAAGGCCAGGCGAAAAAAGCTGGCAAGCAAGATTTGGCCTATGAGTATTATTTTTGTAGGTGACTCAGCCAGTGCCATAAATTAGCCCTACAATTCTCATACACCATGTTCAGAAACCTATCAAAACTGATTAGGCACAGCAGTAAATAGGCTCTCATGACTGAAAAAATAGTAAGAAAAAAGACACAATACTGATCCACAGATCTACTACATATTAGTTTTCAGACACTAAGATAACTATGATTAATATATTCAATAACTTAGATTACAAAATGGAAAATTTGTCAGAGCCATAGAAACACACAAAAACATATCAAATGGGAATTCTAGAACTTAAAAATAACTGAAATGAAACACCCAACAGATGCTAAGTGGGTTTAACAGCAGATATAGCTGAAAAGATCAGTGAAAATGAAAAAATTAGAGGTACAAAGATTAACATAGATGACTCACAATGATTAGAAAAAGCAAATTACAGAAACATACTGTACAGCATAATTTTAAGAAACAGTAAGTACCATTTATTATTTAGGTATATGGACATATATGATGTATATAAATAAGTTATGAAAATACCAAATTCAGAATGGTTTCTATTGGAGAAAGAAAAAGCAGCACAAAGGAATTAACAATATTATTAACAATTTATGTCTGGTGGGTAAACTTATTATTCTCACCTTTTACATGCATGGAGTTGGGATTATTATCCCACTTGGACATATTTAAACAAGATTATACAATATCTTTGATCTCCTGATACTCTTTTTGTGTGTGTGGTACTAGAGATAGAACCCAGGGACATTGTACCTCCAAGCTATACCCCCAGCCCTGTTTCATTCTTTTTACTTTGAAACAAGGTCTAAGTTGTGGAGGGCCTCACTAAATTGCTGAGGCTAGCAGTGAACTGCGATCCTCTGGGCTCAGTTTCCAAGTAGTGGGATTACATGGGCGCACTGTCATGCCCTTCTTTTTTTTTAAGGAAAAACTTATGATAAACAGTGCATTCTATTTGTCCAAATAAAATAATGTACTTATATCTTCTTGAAGCAAAGGGCTAAAATGTATATTCTATCAGATTTTATAAAGATAATTTCAATTATCTGTCATTCTTAAGTAAAAATTTAGTAAACTATTTCTCAAACTGAACTAATTTGTACAATAAAACTCTCAAGAGTAAAACCATCATCAGCCATGCATGGTGGCAGTATGTCTTTAAGCTACTTAAGAGGTGAAGGCAGGAGGATCACAAGTTTAAGACTAGCTTGGGCAACTTATCAAGACCCTGTCTTAAAAATAAAACCTTAATTTTTTTTTTGTGGAACTAAGGATTGAACCCAGGGGCATTCTACTTCGAGGCTATACCCTCAGCTCTATTTTTTATTCTTTATTTTGAAACAGGGTCTCACTAAGTTGCAGAGGGCCTAAGTAGCTGAAGCTGGCCACAAACACTGATCCTCCCATCTCAGCCTCCCAAGTACTGAGATTACAAGCATGTGCCACCACGACCAGCTTTTATTTAATTTAAAAATTTTTTTTTGTGGTGAGCAAAGAAGGTAAATTAACTGAAGGTGATGGGTAGGTGGGGGGGAGAGGGAAACACCCTAATGCACATGATGTACTTTCACAAACATATCAAAATCAATCACTAAACTAAACTTGAGAAGAAGGGAGGGGGAGCGGGAGGGAGTGGTTGGGGAAGGGTTGAATGAGAAATGATGTATCCCTTTACCAGCTTGTACCTAACAAAGATGTATGATTATAATGCACCAATTAAAAACATATTATGTTTTTGTAGTAGCCGGGCTTGGTGGCGCACGCTTGTAATACCAGTACTTGGGAGGCTGAGACTGGAGGATCTGGTTTCTTGGCCAGCCTCAGCTACTTAGTGAGGTCCTCCGCAACTTAGTGAGACCCTGTTTCAAAATAAGGAATAAAAATAGGACTAGGGGTTTAACTCGGAGGTAGAATGCCCCTGGGTTCCATCTCCAGTACCAGGAAAAAAAATTTTTTTTTGTGGTACTGGGGACTAAACCTAGAGGCATTCTACCTCCGAGTTATACCCCACCCCTATTTTATTTTTATTTTGAAATAAGGTCTTGCTAGGTTGATGAGAGTGTCACTACTTGCTGATGGTGTCCTTGAATTTGCCATTCTTTTGTCTCAGCCTCCCAAGCACTAAGATCACAGGCATGTACCACCACACCCAGCTTTAATTTTTTTTTTTTAAGTACTGGGGATTGAACCCAGGGGCATTCTACCTCTCAGCTACACCAACAGCCCTATTTTTTATTCTTTATTTTGAAACAGGGTCTCACTAGTAACTGAGGCTGACCACAAAGCTGTGATCCTCCTGTCTCAGCCTCCCAAGTACTGGGATTACAAGCGTCAGTCATCATACCCTGCCTAAAATAAAATTTTAAAGAAGGACTTGGGATATAAGTCAGTGGTACAGTATTTGCCTAGTAGATACAAGGCCCTGGGTTCAACCACAAGTAGCACAAAAAAAAAAAAAAAAAAAAAAAGTAAAACCATTAAGGTCTGTGATATCAGAGGCCTCAAAATACAAGAAACATGATGTAGCCGTGCATGGTGGCACATACTTGTAATCCCAGTACTTGGGAGGCTGAGATAGGAAGATCACAGGTTCGAGGACAGCCTCAGCAAGTAGTGAGACTCTCATCAACCTAGTGAGTCCCTGTTTCCAAACAAATAAAATTGGGCTGGGGGTGTAGCTCAAAGGTAGAATGCTTCTGGGTTCAATCCCAGTACCACACACACACACAAAAGAAACATATGATTTAATACATCACTTAACAAGTAGCTGTTTTATTCAAATAATGGGAGAATATCACCTTTACTTTGCTAATACAAGGGTAGAAAAAGTTTTCAAAATGTAAGAGAAAAGCTACACTATTTTTAAGTGTTACATACACTCTATACATCGATTTCAAAATGGAATAGATGTCCTGGAAAGTGGTAGCAATGGACAGAGTTCTGAATCAATCAGGCTCAAGTTTCTTTCATTCACATTGTCTTTCTTAACTGCCTTAGGAACGCAGTGGTGTTTCCTAGGGTCTTTGATAACATACCCTTTTGCTATCTAGTATGCATATGCCATAACAATGGGTAGAGGTATGATCTGTAGCTTATTCAAGAATGAAAAACTGAGCCAGATGTGATGCCCAGTACTTGGGAAGATGAGACAAGAGGAGTGCAAGTTGAAGGATAGCCTCAGCAACTTAGTGAGACCTTGTTTCAGAATGAAAAATAAAAAGGGCTGAGGTATAGCTTAGAGATTCGTGCCCCTGGCTTCAATCCCTAATACAAAAGAAAATTAAAAAAAAAAAAAAAAAAAGAAAAGAAAAACTAAATGCTACTCTCACCATCCAGTAACAATATTGTTCAATATCTATAAGGACTATAACTTATTAGTGGAAAAATAAAATATTGTTACCATCACTTTTCAATGCTACAAGTTTCCTCACAAACAATAAGGAGAGAAAAGGAAAAATGAGAGAAATTCTAATAAGGCATTATAATGGTTTTCTGGATAAAGTATATCCAAGTGGGTATAATAATAGTCCCTAGTTCATAATACAGTACCAAACATTATATCAGATAATAGATGCTGAACATTTAAATTTATGTTACTAATATCATTACAGTGTGAATCTGTACTATATGATATCTGTTTACAGGTACGGATATCTTGTTGCTCCCTTACACCTTACAATGAAGCCCATCATTAAAAAGGCCTAACCATGTACAGAGACCTTTCAATTATTATTCTTTATTCTTTTCAAATATGAAGGATACCCAGACAAAAGGCATGCTTCTTGTTTGAAAGACTGTGAAGAAATAAAATAAAACCTAAATTAATATCCTTGGAATGACAAGAATACATTGCACTCAAAACAAGAATAAAGACTTGGGCTAGCTGGGCATTGTGGTGCACACTAGTAATCCCAATACTTGGAAGGCTGAGACAGGAGGATCCGGGTTTGTGGCCAGCCTCAGCTACTTAGTGAAGCCCTCCACAACTGACCCTGCTTCAAAATATGACTGGGGATGGAGCTTGGAGGTAGAATTTCCCTGGGTTCAATCCCCAGCACCACAAAAAAATGAGATGAAGAATCCATGAATTTAAAATAATTTAAAGGACTTACCAGTGAATTATAATGTATAGTACTTACTTAAATCTTGGTTAGAACTAGTTAACAAGTTTATGATATTTATAAGGTAACAGCCAGGTATGGTGGTATGCAGTTGTAATTCCAGTACTTGGGAGGCTGAGATAGGAGGATCACAGGTTCTAGGCCAGCCTCAAAAACTTAGTGAGGCTCTTGTAATTTAGTGAGACCCTATTTCAATTTAAAAAAAAAAAAAATAGGGTTAGGAGTGTAGCTCAGAGGTAGAATGCTCCTGGGTTCAATCCCTATTAACACACACACACACATACACACGCGTGCGCACGCAATTAAAAATTGGAACTGAGTATTTGATAATTAAGAAATTATTTTTACTAATTCTTTTTTAGGCACGATACTTTTTTTTTTTTAAATAGCCATTATCTCTTAGGAGTAGGTACTAAAATATTTATAGATGAAATGATACAATGCCTGAGATTTGCTTCAAAATAATATGCAGATTGGGGATAGTGAAATGGGAGTTCAAATAAAATGAAACTGGCTATGAATGGATAACTGCTGGTGCTCGGTGACAGGTGCATGGATACTCACTATAGTGCTTTATCTGCTCTCACGTGTTGCTTTCTATTGTTCACAATAAGAGGAGGCAAACAAAACTATTAGGTGTATATATTAAAAAATAAACTGAAAAAGCAAAGCTAAACTCAAAGGAAAAATTTACAGTTAACGATTGTGATAATCACTCTGCCCATCCAAACCAAGCCCAGCATTAATTCCTTCAGACCTGAGGAGAGTTTGTTGTATTTTTTATGTTATTATAAGCTTAGGAGATGCATGTACAGTCTCCCTTTCCAGCTCATCTGATACTCTCCATAAGGAAGCAGGACTTCTATTTCAAGGCTGTTTATAACCCACTTAAAATTACCCCCTTGACAAAGTAGAAATGTTTTAATTTGATACTTATCTAAAGAATTCTCAGAAAACAACATATGGAAAATCCAAAATGAGGAATTCAAGACATCAGTCAATATAACTGGAGAACTTATTTTTATTCTTGCAGTCTTATACTAGGAAGTCGACATTTAATAATCCATTGTTCACAACTGATTTATAGAAAATTTTAATCCTAAAAGTGTACATTAATATCCTATGACTCCAAGTTTTACCACTCTCCTTCAAGTCTGAAGAAAATGATTAATTTACTAAATTCAACAGACAGCACAATCCCACTGACAGAACATTTAGTCTGAAGTCCTATACTCACATCAGAATTACGAATAACCAGTATCAAACTGGCTTGAAACCTGATTGTGTTCCTGGCTCAGGTTACCTGCAGTAAATCTTAAGTCCACACTAAGACACAAAATTAAACTAGGGTGTGTATATCTTATAAAAAAATCTTTTCACAGCGATTAAAAATTAACATTAAAATTTTTACCAAATTTTAACATTATGACTTTTTATGCGATTATACTTTCAAAATACCTGGTTAACTGTGAATTAATTACAAATAACTTCATTTAGGATTTTATTTTTAGTTTGCCCAGCATTTCAAAATGGTTACAAAATTAATATAACTTTTAAAATGTCAAAGTATGCTATACATATTGCACTTTTCTGGTAGGCTGGGCTAGTATCTTCCATGGCAAGATACCAAAACTACTGAATAAAATACATTTTAAAATCAGTAAGTACTTGATTAATTTCCCTGAAATCATCAACATCATTACCAAAATCTTCCAGGATTTTGTAAGATTTGATTCTTTAAAGTACAGTTTTAATGCTTAACTTACAAAAGGGGTAAAAACCCGTTATATATTGACTTACGTCCTTTTCTTGGTCCGTCAATGACCAAAGAGAATTTTAAACAAATTATACTTCATGTTTCCTGACTTGATAAAAAGCTACAATTTCTATCATCCAAATTAAGAAATAATATAATCAAAAGCTATTAACCTTGAAATGTCTATGTATGTCTGTCTGTAGGTCCCCATAGAACCTTCTCAAACCTTTATAATGGAGAGATTTAATCAATCATGTACGAGAATCAAAGAAAAACTTATTTTGCAAAAATAAAATCACTTCCCAATATGCTTGACAGAAACAAGCTATTCATTTTCAATTGTGTTCCATTGAAGACATTACTGAAATCTGTCCAATGGTTTATTTCCAAGTGGTCCACTATGGAATTCTTCGGAATGTTTTAAGATTGGCTGTAGCTAGAGTTCTGACTTCCATTTGGACCCTGCTCTCCTTCACTGTT
>PVLC010038247.1:0-14863 GCA_004027655.1 Graphiurus murinus | reverse complement strand
AAAAAAAAAAAAAAAAAAAAAAAAGGGCTGGAGAGTAGCTCAGAGGTAGAATGCCCCTGAGTTCAATCCCCAATACCGCAAAAAAACCACAAAAAACAAAAAACAAAAACAAAAAAAACCAAAGAAAATGCTAAAAAATTGAGTTGTATATTTTACATAGGTGAATTACATAGCATATGGATTATATATGGATGAAGGAGTTCAAAGTAAAAACAGTTTTACAAGCTATACTTGTATATTATTATTATTATTTTTTAGTACTGGAAATTTGAACCCAGGGGGAGTTCTATCTCTGAGCCACACCCCAGCCCTATTTTTTAAAATTTGGAAACAGGGTCTCTCTAAGTTGCTGAGGGCCTTGCTAAATTGCTGAGGCTGGCCTTGAATGTGTGATCCTCCTATCTCAGCCTCCCAAGTACTGGGGTTATAGGTGTGCACTGCTGCACCCAACTCAGGCTATCCTTTAACTGCTTCATCCCCTTGATGCATCACGGACATGTTCCATATCATTAAAATATGCAACGACACTGCTGGGTTTTTGTTTGTGTGTTTGTCACTGGGGATTGATCCCTGAGGCATTCTACCTCCAAGTTACACTCCCAGTCCTATTTCATTTTATTATTTTTTTTTTGTGTGTGTGTGTGTGTGTGTGTGTGTGGTACTGGGGATTGAACTCAGGGGCATTCTACCTCCGAGCTATCCCCCCAGCCCTATTTTTTATTCTTTATTTTGAAACAGGGTCTCACTAAGTTGCGGAGAGCCTCACTAAGCAGCTGAGGCTGGCTGCGAACCCAGATCCTCCAGTCTCGGCCTCCCAAATGCTGGGATTACAAGCGTGTGCCACCACGCCTGCCCATTCTAGTGTTTTATATACTTAACTATATTATTCCAGCCAGGTGTGGAAGCACACACCTCTAATCCCAGTACTTAGGAGGCTGAGACAAGGGGATTGTAGGTTCAAGGCCAGCCTCAGCAATGTAGGAAGACTCTCAGCAACGTAAGGAGACCGTTTCAAAAACAAAAAACAAAAAGGGCTGGGGGTATAGCACAGAGGTAGAACGCCCCTGGGTTTAAGTCATAAAAAAAAAAAAAAATCATAATTTCTTTTCTTTATGGTTCTTGGACTTAATACTTAGCTTTAACCATCCCAATAACATGAAAACATTCCATGTTTTCTTCTAGTGTCACTTTAATGTTTTATTTAAAGAATTCATTAATTGTCTAATGATCTACAATCACATGGCTGTCTTGAATTCTTTAAGTCTGGCCTTTGAAATCCACTTAAAAGACTTACCTAGTTGCTGAGCCCACTTTATGGCCGTCCCAGTGTCTCCTGCATTGCTTTCAGCCAAGCATACGACTTCTTGCCCAATTTTCCACCCAATTAATGGATAAAAGCCTTAGAAAGCAAGCAAACAGTGTAAGTAAACAACTCACTAGAGAGACTGCTGCAACAGAACTATTCAATTACATCCAAAATACCCAGGACAGCACCTATGAAGTCAGATGCTGAGTTCACACCCCAGCCTTCTGCATCCACCTGCCGGGACCTGACCCATTTCTAAGCTCCTAGCCTCAGTCTCCTCAACTGTAAACGGCCCACCCCAGAGAGCTGCTGCAGGGATGAATGTGAATCAATACATAAAGAGAACGTGGTCCTTTCGCGGTCCTTTCTAGCTCCATTTTAACACAACTAAGGGGAAAGGAACTTCTGGAGAGAGACGGTATGGAGACAAGAAAAAGACTTTTAAAACTAGCGCTGAGTAGCTGAGTACGGGAAACAGTCCAAATTAAGAGCCCCAGCCCTCCAGGGTACAGTTCTACACTCTAGAGTTTTTGGTTTGCATATCCCAGGATTTCCTCTGTTAGGGAAGGCAAATTCTTAGCAATTGTCACTAAAACCATAAATGTACAGGATCACTAGTTAACAACAACCAGACAAAAAGGTCACAAAGAGAATAATTTTCAGCTGGACACGGTGGCACATTCTTGTAACCCCAGTCCTTACAAGGCTGGGACAGGAGGTAGAATGCCCCTGGGTTCAACCTCCAGTAGCAAGAAACACAAAACAAACCAACAACAACAAACGCAACCAAAAAACAAAAAACAGAATAATTTTCTAACAACTATAAAAATGTAGGATGGCGGATGTAGCTCAGTGGTATAGTGTTGTCTAGCGTGCACCATGTCCTGGGTTTGATCTGCATCCCACAAAGAAAAGAGAGAGAGGGGGGAGGGGAGAGAAATAAGGAAAATTAGAGCCCTAATAAGAAGTTTTAAATATAGCTGGGTGTGGTGGTGCATGCTTGTAATCCCAGTACTTGGGAAGCTGAGACAGAAGGATCTGGGTTCACGGGCAGCCTCAGCTACTTAGTGAGACCCTGTTTCAAAATAAAGAATAAAAAATAGGACTAGGGGTGTAGCTCAGAGGTAGAATACCCCTGGGTTCAATCCCCAGTACTGCAAAAAAAAAAAAAAAATTAAATATAACACGTAATATAGAAGAAGTTTTTTTTTTTTTTTTGCAGTACTAGGGATTGAACTCAGGGGCATTCTACCTCCGAGCTATACCCCCAGCCCTATTTTTTATTCTTTTTTTTTTTTTTCGGTACTGGGGATTGAACTCAGGGGCCTTCTACCTCCGAGCTACGCCCCCAGCCCTATTTTTTATTCTTTATTTTGAAACCGAGTCTCACTAAGTTGCGGAGGGCCTCACTAGGTAGCTGAGGCTGGCCGCCAACCCGGATCCTCCAGTCTCAGCCTCCCGAATGCTGGGATTACAAGCGTGCGCCACCACGCCCGGCTGCTATTTTTTATTCTTTATTTTGAAACTGGGTCTCACTAAGTTGCGGAGTGCCTCACTAGGTAGCTGAGGCTGGCCGCGAACCGGGATCCTCCAGTCTCAGCCTCCCGAATAATGCTGGGATTACAAGCGTGCGCCACCATGCCCGGCTGCTATTTTTTATTCTTTATTTTGAAACTGGGTCTCACTAAGTTGCGGAGTGCCTCACTAGGTAGCTGAGGCTGGCCGCGAACCGGGATCCTCCAGTCTCAGCCTCCTGAATGCTGGGATTACAAGCGTGCGCCACCACGCCCGACTCTTTTATTCTTTATTTTGAAACAGGGTCTCACTAAGTCACGGAAGGCCTCACTAAGTAGCCGAGGCTGGCCGTGAACCCGTGAACCTCCCATTTCAATCTTCAAGTACTGGGATTATACCACACCTGGCTCTATAACATCATTCTTGTTTTCTAATGCTACTACTTTAAAAGGAAAAAAAAAAAAAAAGAGCCGGGCGTGGTGGTGCACACTTGTAATCCCAGCATTTGGGAGGCTGAGACTGGAGGATCCAGGTTCGAGGCCAGCCTCAGCTACTTAGTGAGGCCCTCCGCAACTTAGTGAGACCTGGTTTCAAAACAAAGAATAAAAAATAGGGCTGGGGGTATAGCTCGAAGGTAGAATGCCCCTGAGTTCAAACCCCAGTACCGCAAAAAAAAAAAAAAAAAAAAGGAAATAAGGATTGTTTCTGAGAATAATAATGTTAGAGAATATCCTTAACATAAAATGGGAAAATAGTATAAGGATCACCAAATAAATAAGAACAGAAAGCTTGGTATTCTGTCAACAACCAGGATAACTTCTAATTCTTACCTCCAACAGTATGCTGAGGGTCATTTCCGGTGTTAATGTCCAAGAAGGTCCCGGTCCCCATGGTCAGCTTCACGTCTCCCGTCTGGAAGCAGCACTCTCCGAACATGGCGGACTGCTGGTCACCGACCTAGGAGAAGGGCCGGTGTGAGGCTGCCCTCACACCCCCACCTCGCTTCGCCTACTGCGCTTTTATGACTTCCTTTTCCTCAAATTAAAGGAAAAAAAACCCCCCAAAACACCACCCCCAACAAAGAGAACAGGCAGCAACTGTGTAGAACAAACGCTGGAAACAAGGACCTGGGGAATTGGACTGGGCAGCCTACTTCCTACTTCACATGTTTTTTTCTTTTTGGGTGGCGGGGATTGAACCCAGAAGCATTCTACCTCTGAGCTACACCCCCAGCCCTACTTAGTTACTTACTTATTTTTATTTGTGTGTGTGAGGGGGTGTTGGGGGTTGAACCCAGGAACATTCTACTTCCAAATTACACTCCCCACCCAATTTTATTTTTATTTTGAAGCAGGATTTCCCTAGGTTGTGAGAGTCTTACTACTTGCTGAGGCTGTTCTCCAACCTGTGATTCTCTCATCTTAACCTCCCAAGTACTGGGATTATAGGTGTGTGCCACCACGCCCAGCTAAAATTTAGCAAGGCCTCAGGAACTTAGTAGCACCCTGCCACGACACCTTAATAGCTGGGCCTTGAGCAGGGCTCGGTCTGCTGGAGTCCTGCAAGGCAGATGATTCCAAAGGAGGGAACGTGGCATTTCCCGCTTTGCATTATTATATTCTGGAAATTTGGGGTGCTTTGGGTTTTGCTTTCACATTAATCATAAAGGAAAATTTCTTAGAAATACAAGATGGCTAGACGAATAATGATTCTTCAATATTAGCTGAAGAGCCGGGCGTGGTGGCGCACTCTTGTAATCCCAGCATTTGGGAGGCTGAGACTGGAGGATCTGGGTTCGAGGCCAGCCTCAGCTACCTAGTGAGGCACTCTGCAACTTAGTGAGATCTGGTTTCAAAATAAAGAATAAAAATAGGGCTGGAGGTGTAGCTTGGCAGTAAAATGCCCCTGAGTTCAATCTCCAGTACCGCAAAAAAAAAAAAAAAAAAAAAAAAAAAATTAGCTGAAAAAGCAATGCCTCAGAGATATTCATTAACCTTTTACAAACATCAGGAAATGGACTTTGCAAGCTTAGTTACTATCAGGACAAGTTAGAAACAATATAGTTAAACCAAAGAAACTCACGACTACTATTTTTTATCTATGAGTAAAGAAAGCTTTAAGACAGTTTTTCTCTCTCTGGAACCTCCCCCTTGTCTCCACCACACATTAACTAACTTTAGCGGCCTGAGGAAAATATAAGAAACACTGCTTACAGGAGCTAAGCAAAGAGTATAGATTTAAACTAATGAATAGAGATTCTTCAACTTTTAACACTGTTTTTGTACTAAAAGAATTTTTATATACATACTGCATTCTGTAACCTTTGCTGTTTGCTTAATCCCATCATATACCATGGGAAATGGCTTTTATAGTTAAAGATGTACCTACTCAACTTTTAGGAAAAACAAGTCTGTAAGAATTCCTGTTCTATAGGCCTCATTATAAAAGATAGTATAAGAAACGGATACTACTTGAAATAAACAGATGCGCTTCTTCACTGCATTGGGTGTGAGCATATTCTTGTGACCTCGTCTCATTCCACACCTAACGAGGGACCTCGAGGGCTGGCCCCTGGCAGGACCCTCTTTATTTTATTTTTTTGTGGTACTGAGGATTAAACCCAGGGGCATTCTACCTCCGAGCTATACCCCCAGCCCTATTTTTTTTTTTTTTTTAATTCTTTTTATTTTGAAACAGGGTCTCACTAAGTTGCAGAGGGCCTCACAAGTTGCTGAGGCTGGCCGGGAACCTGCAATCCTCCTGTCTCAACCTCCCAAGTACTGGGATTACAAGCATGTACCACCACGCCCAGCTACCCTCTTTTTATTTATTTATTTATTTATTTATATTTTTTTTGCGGTACTGGTGATTGAACTCAGGGGCATTCTACCTCCGAGCTACACCCCCAGCCCTATTTTTTATTCTTTATTTTGAAACCGAGTCTCACTAAGTTGCGGAGTGCCTCACTAGGTAGCTGAGGCTGGCCGCGAACCCGGATCCTCGGGTCTCAGCCTCCCGAATGCTGGGATTACAAGCGTGCGCCACCACGCCCGGCTCCCCAGCTACCCTCTTTTAAAAAATAAATAAAATTAAAAAGGACTTGGGGTGTAGCTCAGAGGTAGAATGACCTTAGGTTCAGCCTCCAATAACAACAACAAAAATTGTTTATTACTGTCAAATACCACTGGCCCCATCCCTGTTTTTCTGTTTTAGAATATCAGATA
Organism: Graphiurus murinus; assembly: GCA_004027655.1. Lineage (NCBI taxonomy): Eukaryota > Metazoa > Chordata > Mammalia > Rodentia > Gliridae > Graphiurus > Graphiurus murinus. The sequence continues at coordinate 8,818 of PVLC010038247.1, read as the reverse complement.
TAAATCAAAATTACTTAGAATACAACATTTTAAAAATATTGAACACAGTTTCCTGAAAAACAATACATAGGTAAGTCAGGAAAGGTTATGAAGTGCTTCCTTGATAGAAGCCTGGGCTACTGAACCCCCATCTAGAATACAGAGGGTACTTCTGGTTTTATTGAGGACCCTTTAACTTAAAAAGAAAAAAATGAGACATTTTTTCCTTCAGTGCTAGGGATGCAATCCAGGATCACCAGGTCACATGTGCTAGGCAAGCGCACTACCACTGAGCTACATCCCCAGCCTGGATCCTTTAATTTAATCTGCCAAAATCTTATTGTTTCTCTATTATTATTAACTTTTTTTTTTTGGTACTATGGATTGAACCTAGGGGCATTCTACCTCCAAGATATACCACCAGCCCTATTTTATTTTTTATTTTGAAGCAGGGTTTTGCTGGTTGCTGAGGGTCTCACTAAGTTGCTGAGGCTGGCCTCTAACCTTCGATTCTCCTGTCCCAGCCTCCCAAGTACTAGGATAACAGGTGTGCGCCATCACGCCTGACTTCTTTTGTTTCTCTTAAATCTAGTTGTATTCATTTAGTTGTATTCATATTCATTTGGTTTCTACAATTCAAAGAGAAACCCCTCATGTTTTCAACTTACCAAGGCAACTATTGGTATAGGCACGCCAAATATCTCTTCATCCACTGATCCAAAGTTGTGGCTTCAAATAAGATTGATTACAAAGTTAGTTAGAGCTCTAGACATATTAATTCTAAAATTCAGCAAATTAATTTAACATAGGCTGAAAAGTTTCACAATGTAAGTTACACATACAAGCACCTTAGACAGGTATTAAAATGCATTCCCCCACGTAAGCAAGAAGAATTGAAGGACAACGTTGCTGGCCTCCACGTCTGGCGTTCACTCTTACCTGGTATCCTTCACGGGAGGCAGGATAGAGAGTGGTATGGAAACCATGGAGGTAATGAGCCTGCTCCAACACATCTGCGCGTGAGACCACACCATCAGAACAAGCTCATCCACGTACCTCAAACTACACGACATCTCAGAACATTATGTTGTACACAGTAAGTGCATACACATTTTGTCCATTAAAAATAAGTCATTAGCTGGGTGTGGTGGTGCATGCCTGTTCAAAGACAGCCACAGCAACCTAAAAAGACCCTGTTTTAAAATAAAAAGGGCTGCCAGGCATGATGGTGCACACTCGTAATTCCAGTACTTGGGAGGCCAAGACAGGGGGATCACAGGTTTGAGGATATTCTCAGCAAGTAGTGAGACTCTCATCTACCTAGCAAGAGCCTACTTCAAAATAAAAGTGTGATAAGGCTGGGGATATAGCTCGGCAGTCGAATGCCTCTGAGTTCAATCCCCAGTACCACACACGCACAAAAAAAAAGTTATTTATTTCTGTTACTGGGGATTGAACCTAAGAACACTCTATCACTAAGCACATCCTCAGACCTTTTTATTTTCATTTTTATTTTATTTATTTACTTATGGCACTGGGGATGGAACCCAAGTGCATTCTACTTCTGAACTACTCCCCTAGCCCTATTTTTTTTTTTAATTTTTATTTCTGAAACAGGGTCTCACTAGGTTGATGAGAGTTTCACAACCTGCTGAGGCTATCCTTAAACTTGCGATCCTTCTGTCTCAGCCTCCCAAGTACTATGATTACAAGTGTGGGCCACCATACCCAGCAATTTTTTATTTTGAAACAGGGTCTCAAGAATTTGCTGAGCTGGGCATGGTGGTGCACACTTGTAATCCCAGCATTTGGGGGGCTGAGACCGGAGGATCTGGGTTTGCGGCCAGCCTCAGCTACCTAGTGAGGCACTCCGCAACTTAGTGAGACTCGGTTTCAAAATACAGAATAAAAAAAAAAAAAAAAATAGGGCTGGGGGTATAGCTCAGAGGTAGGATACCCCTGAGTTCAATCCCCAGTACCGCAAAAAAAAAAAAAAAAAAAGAATTTGCAACTCTCCTGTCTCAGCCTCCCAAGTACTGGTATTTTAGGTATGCTCCACCATACCCAGCTTTATAAATTATGAATATTTTTTTTAAATTAAAAGGATTCAGCTGGGCATGGTGGTACACACCTGTAATCCCAGTGCATTGAGGGCTGAGACAGGAGGATCGCAGGTTCAAGTCTAGCCTCATTAACTTAGACAGACCTTGTTTCAAAATAAAAAGGACTAGGAAGGGTAGCTCAGAGGTAGAATGCCCTTGGGTTCAATTTCTAGCACTAAAAAAAAAAAAAAAAAAAAAACCAAAAAAGGATTCAACCAAATTTTATTTATTTTTTGGTACTGGGAATAGAACCCAGGGGCCTTCTGCCCCCAAACATTACCCCCAGCCTATTTATTTTTATTTTTGAAACAGGGTCTCACTAGGTTGATGAGAGTCTCACTACCTGCTGAGGCTGTCCTTGACCTGTGATCCTTCTGTCTTATCCTCCCAAATACTGGGATTGCAAGTGTATACCACCACGCCTGGGTCCAAAGAAGGCTGCCTCCTCTCTATGTTCTCCATATTATAGTTCACTAAATAAATCCTTTATGTTTATCCTAGCTATATATTTAGTTGTATCTCAACTGATAAAACTGCATATTGTAAAACCCTTATTTATAATACATTCTGTTTATGACTACGCACAGTGAAAATGGGAAATCTGTTGACAAAAAAAAAAAAAGAAGAGAAAGTCTTTACCTGAAATGGATCAAAAAATCCAGTGGTACTGGCGTTTGAAAAATCTGTGGCATAGGCAGAACCTAAATTTACAATCAGAAACAACACATTTATTATCAGGTAACGGAAATCAATATCTATTCCTGGTTTATAACCTAGATTTTTGCCTAGGCTTCAAATTCACTCCAAAATGTGCATTGCGAACATAAGAGTATTCAGACAGATTTCCTACTTAATCTACACAAACTTCTAGTTTATAAAAGTACTTTAGTAGACACTGGTACTTCATGATCTCTTTTTATTTTTATTTTTTTGTGGTACTGGAGATTGAACCCAGGGGCATTCTACCTCTGAGCTACACCTCAGCCCTATTTTGTACTTTTATTTTGAAACAAGGTCTCCCTGGGTTGATGGGAGTCTCACTACTTGCTGAGGCTGTCTCTAACGTGTGCTCCTTCTGTCTTAGCCTTCCAAATGCTGGGATTACAGGCATGTGCCACTGCGCCCAGCAGTCATGATCTCCTCTTCAAAGAACAGGAAACAGGTTCAGAGATGCTGAATGATTGCTCCCATGTGTATCTAAAAGCAACATGGCGCACGTGGTACTGAACTCAAGTTTTGCCACTCTTGAAATGTAGACCTTAAACCGGGCGTGGTGGCGCACGCTTGTAATCCCAGCATTTGAGAGGCTGAGACCGGAGGATCCGGGTTCGCGGCCAGCCTCAGCTACTTAGTGAGGCTCTCTACCTCCAAGTTACACCCCCAGCCCTATTTTTTATTCTTTATTTTGAAACAGGGTCTCACAAAGTTATGGAGAGCCTCTGAGCTACCCTCCGGACCTATTTTTTTTTTATTTTGAAACAGGGTTTTGCTAAATTGTTGGGGCTGGCCTCAAACCTATGATCCTTGTGTCTCAGTCTTCCAAGTACTGGGGTTACAGGTATGTGTCACCACCTCCAGCTTCACGAAAATTTTAAAACTATCCTCCTCATACAACAAATCAGAAACAAATCTAGTTTTACTGGAACACATAGTTAGGGTAGCAAAGAGCAAAGTCTGAGATATGAGAATGGAGGGGGGAGTAACTTCTGCTCTGTTTTAGGCAAATCCTTCCTCTCCCTACAATTTCACTTACTTGAGATACATCTACCAGGCCACCTTACCTTTTGTGAGCTTATGTAACAACCAGGTATCAATTGTCCCAAAACAGCAGTTTTCTTCTTCAACTGCCTTCTGCACCTTCACAAATAACAGCACAAAATCAATTCAAAAGGCCCAACTGTTAACTGTAAATCAGTAGACACATTATAAGTTAATATATGCACACAAGAATAATTTCTAGAATATATTACAAAAGATTTTAAACAATTCCCACAAGATATGAGATTTAGGTGGGGAAAATGGCTTTTATTTTCTATGTAGTGTTTCTGAAAGACGTTAGTTTTACACCAAGCACATGTGACTTGTGATTAAACAATAAAAGCAAAGTATACATATTTTTTAGTTTAGATTTACAAATACACTAGAAGAGTCAAAAGCAGGGGTGTCACATTGTGACTCAAGGGCCAAATCCAACCCACTGCTTGATTTGTACAGGTAAGAATGGGTTTTAGGCTGGACATGGTGGTGTACAACTGTATTTCCAGTATTTGGGAGGCTGAGACAGGAGAATTGCAGGTAGTGAGACTCAGCAAGTAGTGAGACTCAGCAACCTAGTGAGACTCTGTTTCAAAATAATAAAATAGGGCCGGGTGTGGTGGTGCACACCTGTAATCCCAGTACTTGGGAGGCTGAGACCGGAGGATCGCAGGTTTGTGGCCAGCCTCAGCTACTTAGCAAGGCCCTCTGCAACTGAGTGAGACCCCGTTTCAAAATAAAAAAAAATAAGCCGGGTGTAGTGGCTCATGCTTGTAATCCCAGCATTTGGGAGGCTGAAACCGGAGGATACCGGTTTGTGGCCAGCCTCAGCTGCTTAGTGAGGCCCTCTGCAACTTAGTGAGACCCTGTTTCCAAACAAAGAATTAAAAAAAAAAGGCCTGGGGTTGTATTTCAGAGGTAGAATGCCCCCAGGTTCCATCCCCAGTACTGCAAAAAAAAAAAAAAAAAAAAAAAAAAAGGGGGCTGGGGATGTAGTTTGGAAGTAGAATGCCCTGGGTTCAAAACCCAGTACCACATAAAAATAAAAAAATAGGAATGGGGGTGTGGCTCAGAGGTGGAACACCCCTGGGTTCAAGCCCCAGTACCACCACCCTCACGCCCACCCTTAACACAGAATGATTATTAAAAGGTTTGTTTCTGTAGTACCCAGGATGAAACACAGGGTTCCATAACACCCAAAATAATATTTTATGATGCATAAAATACATGATTTTGTGAGTGTGTGTGTATGGTACGGGCATTCTATCACTCTTACTACACCCTTTTTTATTTATATGATAAGACAGAAGACAGAATCTCACTAAGTTTCTCACTAAGTTTTCTGGCTTCAAGTTTGTGATCCTCCTGTCTCAGCCTCCTGAGTAGCTGAGATTACAAGTGTATGCTGCCATGCTTGCCCTCTGTAACAAATAATTTTGTTTGTTTGTTTGTTTTGCAGTACTGGGGATTGAACCCAGGGGCACTCTACCTCTGAGCTACACCCCCAGCCTATTTTTTGTTCTTTATTTTGAAACAGGGTCTCACTAAGTTGCGGACAGCCTCACTAAGTAGCTGAGGCTGGCCTCGAATCCGGATTCTCCGGTCTCAGCCTCCCAAGTACTGGGATTACAAGTGTGCACCACCACACCTAGCTTGTAACAAATATTTTGAAGATTCCATTCAATAGTTATAACACTTAAATATAGAGTGCTTTAAAGTAATAATATTATATTTCAAACTTTTGAAATTTATTTTACTTTATTTATTTATTTACTTTTTGCGGTACTGGGGATTGAACTCAGGGGCGTTCTACCTCCGAGCTATACCCCCAGCCCTATTTTTTATTCTTTATTTTGAAACCGGGTCTCACTAAGTTGCAGAGTGCCTCACTAGGTAGCTGAGGCTGGCCGAGAACCCGGATCCTCCGGTCTCAGCCTCCTGAATGCTGGGATTACAAGCGTGGGCCACCACGCCTGGCTTATTTTTTTTTATTTTAAAACTTGTTCCAGCCGGGCGTGGTGGCGCACGCTTGTAATCCCAGCATTCGGGAGGTTGAGACCGGAGGATCCGGGTTCACGGCCAGCCTCAGCTACCTAGTGAGGCCCTCCGCAACTTAGTGAGACTCGGTTTCAAAATAAAGAATAAAAAATAGGGCTGGGGAGCCGGGCGTGGTGGCACATGCTTGTAATCCCAGCATTCGGGCGGCTGAGACCGGAGGATCCAGGTTCGAGGCCAGCCTCAGCTACCTAGTGAAGCACTCCGCAGCTTAGCGAGACCCGGTTTCAAAATAAAGAATAAAAAATAGGGCTGGGGATGTAGCTCAGAGGTAGAACGCCCCTGAATTCAATCCCTAGAACCGCAAAAAAAAAAAAAAAAAAAAAAAAAAATAGGGCTGGGGGTATAGCTCGGAGGTAGAACGCCCCTGAGTTCAGTCCCCAGTACCGGAAAAAAAAAAACAAAACAAAAACAAACAAAAAAAAACCTTGTTCCATATACAATATTTTTCAATTGCTCAAAAGAATTTAAATCAGTAGGGATATAGCAAGGTCTAATACACATGTAATTGGGTTTCCAGAAGAAAAAAAGACAAGAAGAATGGAGTAGAAATTAGCAACTTAGCGACACCTGTTTCAAAACAATAAAAAGGGCTAGAGGTATAGCTAAGAGGGAAAATGTCCCTGGGTTCAACCCCTAATATCACACACACACACACACACACACACACACACACACACACATACACACGTAACGGGTAAGGGTTTTTTAAAACCAACACCTGAAGCAGTGAGTTCAAGAAGTACTAGCTGGGTATAGTGGCACACATCTGTAATCCTAGTATTTAGGAGACTGAGACAGGAGGATGGCAGGTTTGAGGTCAGCGTCAGCAATTTAGCAAGGCCCTCTGCAACTTAGTGAGACCCAGTTTTCAAATAAAAAATAAAACAGGGCTGGGGGTGTAGCTTGGAGGTAGAATGTTCCTGGGTTCAATCTCCAGTACCTGCCCCCCCGCCCCCCAAAAAAAGTCCTACAAACCCTAAATAGGTTATATAAAATATACTATACATTGATAATACAGAAACTGTTAATTGGGGTGTGTGAGTGTTTTACTAGGGATTGAACCCAGGGGCAGTCTACCTCTAAGCTCTAAGCTACAACCCCAGCCTTATTTTATTTTTATTTTCAAAGGGGCCTTTTTTTTTTGTTTTTGAGATACTGGGGTTTGAACCCAGGGGCATTCTATCTCTGAGCTATACCCCCAATCCTATTTTTTATTATTTATTTTGAAACAGGGTCTCACTAAGTTGTAGAGAGCCTCACTAAGTAGCTGAGGCTGGCCATGAACCTGGATCCTCCTGTCTCAGCCTCCCAAGCACTGGGATTACAAGTGTGCGCCACCACACCTGGCTGTAACTGATAAATTTGACATCCACTCACAATAAAAGGTTTTAGCAAGAGAATTTCCTTAATTTGATAAAGGATATTTAAAATAATTTATTGCAAATTCATACTAAATAGTGAAATGTTGAGCCGGACATGGCAACCTACTGAGACCTGTTTCAGAATAAAAATAATTTAGGGCTGGGAGTGTAGTTTGGAGGTATCCCCGTGCCAAAAAAAAAGTGAAATTTTGAAAAACAAAAAAATTGTGTAATACTGGGGATTGAACCCAGGGTCACCTGGGTCACAGCAGTCTACCTGAGCTGTATCCTTAGCTCTATTTATTTATTATTGTGAAACAGGGTGTTGCTAATTTGCTGATGCTGACTTTGAACCTGTGATCCTCCTGTTTTAGGTTCCCAAGTTCTGGGATTACCAGCCTGCAACACCTCACCCAGCTGAAATGTTGAAAACTTTTGTTCCAAGATTGGGAATGAGAAAAAGATTTTGTGAGTACTCCTTCTAGATAACACATCTTGGAGTTCCCTGCCAGCCTCAGCAATTTACCAAGACCCTGTTTCAAAATAAAAAATAAAGAGGACTGAGGTAGAATGCCCCTGGGTTCCATCCCCAGAAGGGAGGGAGAGGGAGGGAGGGAGGGAAGATGGACTTCTTATGTAACATAGCCTTGCTATAAATTTTCCTCTAAGAACTGATTTATCTGCATCCCATACTTTTGATATATTGTATCTTCATTTCCATTCTTTTATCCACTGGTTATTTAAAAGTGTGCTAATTTCCATACATTTTTGAGCTTCCCAAATTTTCTTGTTACTTCTAACTCTATTCTTTCATGGTTAGAGAATACAAGCTGTATGATCTTAATCCTTTCGAATGTAGTGAAGCTTATATTATGGCCTGGCATATGGTCCATTCCAGAGAAGATCCACTTAAGAATATGTGTTCTCCTATTGTCAAATGGAGTTTTCTATAAATACCTGTTAGATCTAATTAGTTGTTCCTGTTGTTCAAGTTTTCTGTTTCTTTTTTGATCTTCTGTCTAGTTGTATTACCCATTAGTGAAAGTAGGGTACTTGAGGTCAGGCATGGCAGTGCACGCCTGTAATCTCAGTACTTGGTAGGCTGAGACAGGAGGAGTCCAGGTTCATAGCCTGCCTTAGTGAGGCACTCTGAATTTAATGAGAACCAGTTTCAAAATAAAAAATAAAATAGGGCTAGAGGTGTAGCTCAGAGGTAGAATACCAAGCTTGGCATGGTGGTGCATGCTTGTAATTCCAGCATTTGGGAGGCTGAGACTGGAGGATCCAGGTTCTCAGCCAGCCTCAGCTACCTAGTGAGGCACTCCGCAACTTAGGGAAACCCTGTTTCAAAATAAAGAATAAAAAATAGGGCTGGGAGCCAGGTGTGGTGGTGAACGCTTGTAATCCCAGCATTTGGGAGGCTGAGACCAGAGGATCTGGGTTCGCGGCCAGCCTCAGCTACCTAGTGAGACACTCCACAACTTAGTGAGACCCGGTTTTGAAATAAAGAATAAAGGGCTGGGGGCGTAGCCCAGAGGTAGAATGCCCCTGGGTTCAATCCCC
>PVLC010038245.1:0-14891 GCA_004027655.1 Graphiurus murinus | reverse complement strand
TGACTCATAAGGCTCCAATAATAAGGACATTTATGGCTTCATATAAGAGCTCCTCAAGCAGAGCAATCCCAGGCATAACAGGGTCAGGGCTCTGGTTCTTGGATGTTCTCTCACTGTCGCCTCCTTTGTGTGCTGCTTCTTTCCTCGGGTTAATTGTTCTTGTGATTGCAAGATGGCAAAAGCAGTTCCAGATTTTATGAGCCTATCCACCCTGCAAAAAAGTTCAGAAAGAAAAAGGGACTATCTCTCCTAGTATCCCTTTAAGAGAGCAAAGAAGCCTTTCCCCAAAGTTCCACAACTGACTTTACTTTTCATCTCATTAGCCAAAATTAGCATTTGCCCATGCCTACAGCAACCACAGCAAAGTAATTGACTCAGATGAGTTGAGACTTGTACCCTGTAAAGGGAGTTGAGCTATTCCTAAAGCATGAGGGTGAATAGAAAAGGATAGATAACTTTAAGAAAATTGGGGTCTCTTATGAAGAAAAAATCGAGAAAGAATAGATGTTCCATAGGCAGCCATCAGTATTCTAGTATGTTCAGTGCTTTCAGGTTTTTGATTAGGGCTAAAATGATTCAGTTCAGGAGAATAATCCTCACCTCATCTTTCTCCCAAGGATTAGATGTGCAGAGGAGGTAAAAGGACTAATAATAGGTATTGGATACCTGGGGTGCTGTGTCCTGTCAAGAAGTGTGAAACACAGGATAAATATGATACATCTTTATGAAAAATTAATTTTATTTAAAGGGTTGAGGTAGGAGAGACCTTGCTTTTATGATGGAAAAAATACAGGTTCATTTTGGGGAATATAAACCACTTAAAATTTTAAAGGAAAAAGAAGACTTTTAAGAAATAGTGTGTGTTTATGGAGGCTGTTTCAACTGTGACTTTCTAGACTTCTATGTAAATATTTACTTTCCTATAAGAGATCTTTCCTGGGATAGTTTACATTATACTTATATAGTTGAAAGACTAAACTTTAGGGTCAGGTTTGTATTTTTATCTCCTTAACTTGCTGGGTTTGTGATTTTAATAAATTTACTTAACTACATGGAACCCTTCCTCATCTATCAAATGCCCCCTCCCCCTTTTCCAGGTCAAGATCCTGGTGGTCCTTGTGGACCCATTCAAGCTAGCTCAGGAAAAGGGGAGTTGTGAGGATATGGTGGGGTTCCAAGCCTAGGAATAAGTACTGTGTATCTAGGCCTCCAGGGAACTGGCATTGGGAAGCTTTCAAGACTTAGCCAGCTTTCTCTTTGGCAAAGGCTATCTGTTCAAGGCATTGCTGCCTATCTTAAGTGTTGTTTTCTTCCTCTACCTTCTGTTTGGGTCTGTACTTAACTTGCAGTCTATATATTAGTTTGTCTTTTCCATGTTATTTTGTGTATCATGGCATCTTCCTTTGTTTTATTTCAAATTTCTGAGAACTAGCTGGTGGTAACTTTTCTAGCCAGGCTACCTTTGACTTGTTACATTCCACTGTATGATCCAGTCATGTGTGTATTCCTGGGATCACATAAGCTGAGTGGAGTAGATATACCAGATAAGCTCTTAAGTCATAAAATATTAATTTATTTTTTATTTTTTATGTTTTTTGGTACTGGGGATTGAACCCAGAGGCATTCTACCTCTAGCCTATACTCCTAGCCCAATTTTATTTCTTATTTGAAAACAGGAGTCTCACTGGGTTGCTGAGAGCCTTGCTAAGCTGCTGAGGCTGGCTTTGAATCTGCGATCCTCCTGTCTCAGCCTCCCCAAGTATTGGGATTACAAGCATGTGCCACCATGCCCAGCCGAAATATTCATTTAAATTAAATGTTCAGTTATCAAATATTGTATTTCAATTACTTTTCAGGCTTTGGCAACATTAAATTAATTGCTAAATTATTTTCTTTAATAGTGAAGAAATTGCCTTTTATAATGGGAATAAAAGAGAAAAGCAGACAATCTACTCAGTCTTTCGAAAACTGGTAAGATAACATACTTGAGGCTCACATGCTTATGGAAAGATTTTATTTTTTTGGCCTATGCCAAAAAATATATATCTTAGGGTATGTGTGTGTGGGGGTGTATATATATGCCTATATATACATAAATATCTTTTTTTTTTTTTTTTGCGGTCCTGGGGATTGAACTCAGGGGCATTCTACCTCTGAGCTTTACCCCCAGCCCTAGTTTTTATTCTTTATTTTGAAACAGGGTCTCACTAAGTTTCGGAGTGCCTTACTAGGTAGCTGAGGCTGGCTGCGAACCCGGATCCTCCGGTCTCAGCCTCCCAAATGCTGGAATTACAAGCATGTGCCACCATGCCCGGCTCATAAATATCTTAAAATACTTATTTTAAAATAGCTACCGAATGTTTTTATATTATTTTTCATTAAAATATGAGATTAAAAACTGTCATCAATATATTAAACTGCCCATTTATAAAAATTGATATTTATTAAAATAATCTTTAGTATTTTTTTTTACACTGGTTGCTTAAGGAATCTTATTAATGATAAAGTTAGTGATTCCTACAGATAGTACTTGTTAGCAGTGATGAAAATACAGTAAAGATTATTATGTAGAATGAGGGTTAGGAAACTTTGTAAAAGACAAAACTATGTATTTTAAGCTTTTCAGATTCAGTCTCTGTTGCAGCTATTTAAATCTACTACTCAAAGGTAGCTATATACAATATGTAAATGAATATGTATGGCTATGTCCTAGTAAAACTTTATTTACAAAAACAAAAGGCATGCGAGATTTAGACTATGAAGTCATAGTTTGCTGATCTTTGATTTAGAGTATAATATTGTTTCTTATGAAAACTTTACTTACTTGCTATTTGGAAAATTTGAATTGAAGTAATTTTTTTTTTATATTCATCCAAAAGACAGTGAGTGCCATATGGTGTGCTTGATGAATGCCATTGTTAGGTGCTAGTGACAGTTAGGTGGTGAACATGATGGGTAATCCTGTCTTAGGGGAGCTTACATTTTAGTGGAAGTTTGTGAAATTAAATATGTATTATATATTATTTAGAAAGGTTAAAGTTGTTTTAAATTATTTCAGACATAGAATTTTTGTCTCAACACATTTAACATGACTGAATTTTTACAATGCTCATTAACAAAATGAATTTAAGGTAATTTTCCAGGGGGCTGCTCTTCACCAATTTGCTTCTTCACATGGCTTGTTTAGCTTCCTTTAGATTTTTCAGCCCAACTGTTAACCTTTCAGTGAGGGTTACCTTTGTGACCAGCCTATTTGAAATGACCTCTGATTATTTCTTTTGGTTTTAATCATGTTTCCTTAAAAACATATTGCAGTTTATAATTATCTTATTTGTTTGCTGGTTATACTTTGATTAGAATGTAAATTCCATGAGTCTGTTCTGTGTTGCTATATCTCTAACATTGAGCACATGTCTGATACATAGTATTCATTGAGTAATGTTCCAAACATTGTTCTAGTTGTAGAAGATACTAACAAGTTACCTTCTACTCAGCAAGTCCACATTTTAGTGGAAGAGACAATTAATGTAAACAACTGGATATTCTATATAATTTTAGATAGTAATAAATTCTGTGACCCAAAATGAAGCAGGATAAAGTGATAAGAGTATGATGGGATCTCTTGTCTAGCTACTTTAGTTCAAATGTACAAAAGATTTTTCTTGAAGAGGAGGCAACATTTAATCAGAAACCCATATGATGCGAGGAAGTTAGTCATAAAATGTGAATATATAGGAAGAAAGCATTGCTAGCAGAGAGAACAGCAAGAGGAAAGCCTTAAGACAGGACCATGTTTGAGGAACCAGTGTTTCTAGAGCTCAATGAGCAGGAGCAAAATAGAAGCAGATGAGCTTGAAAATAGAGCTCGGTGCCAGATCATGTATTACCTTGAATAATCTGATAGATTGACATTTTGAGAACACTAATACACATTTTTTAGATGAATGAAACACATTTTTTAGACTTTTAATTTTGAGATAATGCACACTCAGATTAAAACTACAGATCTAGGCTGTGTAGCATTGATTTACATTAGCACTTGATTGAGATTGTATGTAATGTAATTCTTAGAGAAAGCCAAACCAGGCATCTCTACCAAAAGCAAAGCACTGAGAGCCTATCTGAATAGCCAATGTTTCATCCAAATTAACTCATCTGTTTATTCCTTCTGCTTTGATTGTTGATCAGTTTGGGGACATTCATATCTTGACAGTATTGTAAATACAAACTTGTATATGTAATTTCCATTCTGTTTGCATAAAAATGGTTTCATGAAGTATTGGGCATCTGCTCTGTGACCAGCATGTGTTCAGCCACGTGTGATATACATATATAATCAGAAATTGTAGGCATACCAGTAGATGTTTGTTGAATAAACGAATTATATGGTTTGTTTTATCCTCGTGGTAGATTTGTTTTTACATTTATAAAGAAAAAACATTTATTTTTTGTTTTCTGCCAGGTGGAGCATCTGCATAATTTCATCTTGTTTCGGTTTTCTATGGGCTTCATTGATAGCATAATTGCCAAATGTAAGTATGATTTAAAAGGAAGATTGTCGTGAGCTTTGTGTAATAAATAGAATAACGATGACATTTTAAATCTTAACTGTTTTGTTCCAGACATTGCCACTGTAGTCGGTTACCTAGTTGTCAGTCGTCCTTTCCTAGATTTGTCTCATCCTCGTCATCTCAAGAGTACACATTCAGAGCTATTGGAGGTAAAGTAATGAGATGAAAATTTAAAAAATAAAGCCTCACTTTTAGTTTTAGAAATATAAGTAAACACTAATATTTATTTCTTTTTAAGGATTATTACCAAAGTGGAAGAATGCTTTTGCGAATGTCTCAAGCTCTGGGTCGAATAGTTTTGGCTGGGCGTGAAATGACTAGATTGGCTGGGTAAGATTAGTAATGTTGAGCAGTTGCAGAGAATAATTTTTTTTAAATGTGTGTCCTTGATGATTATGATAATGTGCCCAATGAGGTTATGATAAGAGGACACTATTTCTTACTCTAGGAAGCTGGTTTTAATAGAAAATTAAGGAAGATTTTTCTCTGATAGTAAACTTCATTTTCCTGAAGACAGCTGATTTGAGCCTTATACTAAATTAGTGGCTCTCAAGCTGCTTCTTCATGGACACTGGCATTTGATAAGGTAGGAAATGATAAATCATGGCAGTCTTTTCTTAATTCACAGAAATTTCACTTAATGAATAGAAATTTCTCATTTGAATTTTTTTTGTTTCCACCATACATCATTTTTTCTTAGATTGATCCTGGCAGCTTAGCAAAATAATGAATAGAGATGAAGTTAGTTTTATAATAAAATTGTTTTTAGGCCATGGAATGGAATGAAATATTTCAGCATTTCATACTTTAATGTAAAGGCCATGATGTGGTATAAGAAACCACTACAATGTAAAAAGCACCATAAATTTCAGATTATCAGAGGAAATTTGATGACTTAAGATCTTTCCTAGGCCTGTTCTCCATCTTTATATTTCTTCCTCTTTATTCCTTCTTTTCTCCTGTGGGAGTTAATGTCTCCATGGTAAGATAGAAGTTGTGAACCCCATGAGGGTCTCTTTCTTTTGAGCATTCTGACCTTCTTCTTGCCTGTTAGTAGTTTTTTTCGTGTCTTTATACAGTTCATGGCTTGTGGGGTGATTTTTTTATTCCTTGAGGTGGTTTCTTTTGTTAAACCACTTTATTAAGTGGTTTTTATTAAGTGTATTTTTTAAACCACTGTGATTGACATACCAAAAATAAAGTACATATTTAACATTACAACTTAAAGAATATGAGGATAAGTATATACCTGTGAAACCATCAGTGCATCAAGACCATAAATATATCCATCACCTCCCATGGTTTCCTTTACGATATTTCTGCTTGTTATTCACAAAAATCCTATTTGGCTTCTCTAAGGCATGATACTTTCTCTTTTGCTATCATGTCATTCTTACACGTCCCAGCCTCTTGTCACTAGCTTTGATTTCTCTGTTTCCCCAGCAATATTTCTGTCTAATATTAAGAACTCTTTATCTTTTCTCCTTTTCAGAGTAAGAAAGAGGGAAGATCTCTAATTCTTCCTTGTTTGTAGGGAGGCAGTATGCATTTAGCATATAGATAGTATATTCTCTTCTTAGACAAAGACTAACTTTACACATAGCTTAATGGGTCACTCTAGTAGAAATTGCATGGTTCATACTTCCTGGGTCTGGTGTACTACCAATCATCTTTTTGTAGTATCCACACAACAAACTTTCTTAAAATTCTAACAGCCAATAACTGTCCTGTGTATTAATGAGGTGTCATGTTGTTGGGGTGGGAATCCTATGAAACCTTTTCTATTATCTTCATTTTAGAAACCTCAGTTAAGTTTATATAAGAACAAATTTGTAATAATAGTGTGGAGTTTTGATTATGGTTTCCTTTTTTAAAAATTTTTAGTTTTACTGCTCGGATTACAGAATTAATGCAAGTACTAAAGGATTTAAATCATGGCAAATATGAACGAACAATGGTCTCTCAACAAGAAAAGGGTAAATATTAATATCAGAGCTTGGGGTCACAATTTCAAGTTTTTGCTGACATAAGATGATACTTTAATACTTATTTTCCATTTAAGGTAGTGAAGCAGTACAAATGAGTCCCTTGATACCTGGTACTGGAGAAGTCATCAATGCAGATAACATTATAAAGTACGTACAGAAAAAGGTTTCTTAGAACCATAAGCTTCTTAGTAGCCTTTTTCTTTCAGCTTACAGTTGCTTACTGTTTAATTTAAAATTATATTCTTTTTTTTAAAAAATAGCTTTGAGTTATCACTGACATAAAAATTATATGAATTTAAAGTATAAAGCTTGATGTTTTGATATGTATACATTATCAGATGATCACCACATTCCAGCTAATTAATGTGTCTGTCATCTCTACATCATTACTATTTGTGCATGTTTATGTGGTGAGAACTTAAGATCTATTTTGGCAAATTTCAAGTATGTAATGAATTATTTTTAACCTTTATCTCCATGCTGCCAATTAGATCTCCAGAAGTTGCTTCTCTTGCATCATGACCAAAACTTTATTCCTTTGATCAACCTCACATCCATTTTCCTGTTCCCTCGCCCCTTGTCAACCACCATCCTACTCTAAGCTCCTATGAATTTGAATGTTTTAGATTTCATATATAAGTAAGATCATATAATATTTTTGTGTCTTCCTTATTTTGCATAGCATAATGTTCTCTAGCTCCATCCGTGTAAAAAAAATGGCATTATTTCCTTCTTTTTGAGATTGAATATTCCATTTCTCTGTGTGTTTGTGTGTGTGTATGTTTATTCACACACACACACACACACACACACACACACACACACATAATACTGCAGTGAACATGGGTATGTAGATACCTCTTTGAGATAGTGATTTTATTTTCTTTGAATATCTACCTAGAAGTGAAATTACTAAATCATATGGTAGTTATATTTTAACTTTTTTAGGAATTCCCACACTGTGTTCCATAATGGTTATATTAATCATTTAATTAATTTGATACTGGGGATCAAACCCAGGGCCTTGCACTTGCTAGGCAAAAGCTCTGCCAGAGTTATACCCTGGGCCCTAATTTGCATTCTTATCAACAGTGTACAGGGCTGCCTTTTCTACACATCTTGCCAACACTTACCTTTTGTCTTTTTGATAATAGTAATTCTAACAGGTGTGAAGTGATATTCATTGTTGTTTTTATTTACATTTTTCTGATATTGAGCACCTTTTCATATGCCCTGTTTGCCTTCTGAATTTCTTCTTTTACGAAGTATCTAGGTCCTTTGCCTCCTCCAATCCTTCCCTCTTCCCCTGGCCCCAATTTTTTAGTACTAGGGATTCAACCCACGAGCATTCTACCTCTGAGCCACACCCTTAGCCCTTTTTATTCTGAAACAGGGCCTCACTCGGTTGCTGAGGGTCTTACAAGTTTCTGAGTCTGGCCTCAAACCTGCGATCCTCCTGTCTTAGCCTCCCAAGTACTGGGATTGCAGGCATGTGCCACCATACCTAGTCGTTTGCCTGTTTTGTTTGTTTGTTTGTTTGTTTTATCAGATTGTGCTTTTTAGTTTTGAGTTGTATGAGTTCTTTTTATATTTTAAAATCATTTTCTTATTAACCTCTTGTATAGGTTTGATCATGTTCCTTTAGCAACGCCAAATGGAGATATCTTGATCCGAGATCTTAATTTTGAAGTAAGTTTGTAAATGTTCATATGAAAGCTTAAATCACCCTGAATATAATGGAATTATATGATATTTGTCCTTTTATATTTGGCTTATTTTAGCGCTGTGTTTTCAAGATTCATTCTTATTGTAGCATGTGTCAGAATTTCATTTTTTTTTTAAGTTTGGATACTCTTCCATTATGTATGTGTTAGTCAGTATTCTGTTACTGTAACAAACGCCTGAAATAATCAATTTATAAAGAGAAAAGATTTACTTTGGCTCATAGTTTTGGAAGTTCCAGGCTGCTTTGGGCTTGTGGCAATGCCCTACATCATAACAGAGCAGAAGAGCTCATCCTATGCCTGGGGAGGGGAAGAGAAGAAGAGGAAGGGCCTGGGGTCCCGCACTCTCCTCTTTGAAGGCCTGCCTCCAGGGACCTGAAGACTTCCCATTAGACCTCACCACCTCCCAATAGTGCCACCGGGGGGACCAAGCTTCTTATTCACAGGTCTTTAGGGAATACTCAAGATCCAAGCTGTAGTAGTATGTATATACCACATTTTGTTTATTCATTCCTCTGCTTGGGTTGCTGCCACCCATTGGCTGTTGTAACTAATGCTGACGACATTCCATCACAGCGAAAGCCAAAGTCCTTTCAGTGGCTTGCAGTACCCTGTAGGATGTGCCTGCCACTATCCTACTTCCACCTGTTACCTTTCTGAGCCCAGTTCCTCCTACTCTTCCCTCCTGCTCATTCTTTTCTAGTCAACTCAGCCTGCCTCTCTCTCCTTCTCTTTCTCTCTCTGTCTCTCTGTCTGTCTGTCTGTCTCTCTCTCTCTCTCTCTCTCTCTCTCTCTCTCTCTCTCTCTCTCTCTTTAAGGAGAGGTACATTCCTGCTTCATTCAGTGCCTTTTCACCAGCTTTTGGTAGGTGAAGATGTTGCTGGGCCAATTTTCATCCAAATAAATTCTCAATCCACTTCTTTCAAAGTTTTGCCCAGTTGTTATTTTCAATGAGGTCTATTCTGACCACCCTAAAAATGCAGCTTCCTCCACCCAGTCCCATGTTTTCTTACCCAGAACTGTTTTTTCTCCATAGTATTTTTTTCTCAAGCATAATTTATTCTTTTACTCTCTTTTCACTAGAATATTGATAGGTCAGGGCAAAGGGTCTTGTTTTTTATCTTTATGTTTTTTTTTTCATTTTTTTGTCTTATTCACTAATGTAGCCCTGTTGTCTAAAACAGTCTGACTCAGAGCATTCAATAAATAATTTATTGAATTAAATAATAGGGGCTAAGGCTCACCAGTTTAAATAATTTTTCAAAGGCAGACTGTACAGCTAAAATAACTTCTTGCTCTCTGATGTCTTCTCCTGCTGTGCTATGTTGGTGTTTAATGTTGTAAGTTAGAAATATAACTTGGGTATTCTGATTCTTTACAGAGTTGATTAGACCCTTAAAAGGCTGTAGGCCATAAGCTTAGAATATAGCCACTTTTTACATTTTCACATTTAACTTTATCTTTATATCACAACAGAACAATTTAGGGTCACTTGTAAATATTTATAATATATATTCTCTTTGATCCAACATTTCCAATTTCTAAGAATCTGTAGAGTCATTTCTTACTAGTGCATAAATTTACTTGCTGACATAGAAGTTCATTGCAGTATTATCCAAAAGAGAAAAACAAAATGAAAATGACCTAAATATTTAACCAAAGGTGAGGATGTTTAAATAAATTATGTTGCATTCTTACTATAGAAAGTACTGCAGGCATGAAAAGAAGGGGAAAAGGGATCTAAATATACTGGCCTAGAAGAATATGTGTGGTACATTGCTAAGTAATAAAAGCAAGTTGTAGAACAATGTGTATATACAATTAGTTCTTTACTGAAAGACCGGATATACACTTATTTATTATTTTCTGGAATTCTCAAATTTTTTTTAGAGCTTTAGCTCTTTGTTTCTGATTCAGATGAAGTTGAATGATACTGATTAACTATGAATTTTGCATGAAAAATATAACAGTTAAAATTGAAAATAAGCAAAATTGCCTCACTATACTCCTCCCTTGCTCTACCTAATGTCACACTTACAGACAAAATAGAAAGCTTATCATTAGCAAAGAGCTAACTGACTCTAAAGAAATGTGTATTGAATATATTTTCACTTGATTTAATTAATCCATAGATTAATATTCTTTCAGGTTCGATCTGGGGCCAATGTTCTAATTTGTGGTCCAAATGGCTGTGGAAAAAGTTCACTTTTCCGTGTCCTTGGTGAAGTATGTACAAATTGGCACCCAAATTTTGCAGTCTTATTTCTCTATACTACATTATGAATTTCACAATTGCGTCTTTCCTCCCTCCTTCTATAGTTATGGCCTCTTTTTGGAGGACGTCTAACTAAGCCTGAGAGAGGAAAGTTATTTTATGTTCCTCAGGTAAGAACTTGTTTGTATAATCTGATTTTTAAGATCTTTTTATTTATGTTTTAAAAACTTAACCTCTAATGACTTTTGCTATGCTCTTGTCAGAGACCTTACATGACCCTTGGAACACTTCGAGACCAAGTGATATATCCAGATGGAAGAGAGGATCAGAAAAGGAAGGGGATATCTGACCTAGTAAGAGAATGTTTATAGGTTCCATTTCAGATTCTTTATCTGAATCAGTTAAGAATTTTAAATGGCATGTAATATGTTCTAACCTTGAATTTAAAAACCTTCCAAAACCATTAATTATTATATTCCAAGTTGAGGTAAGATATAACCACTTTGCTTAAATATGATTCATAGTTTAGCTGTCTTTACACTATTATTTGTTTTCTTATTGCCTTCATCCTTTGATTTTGCATAATTGTGTTATTTTCTTTAAACTGTCAAGGTTAGTAGAGATAGGAACTGACAAATTTAGGGCTACCTTTGCGCCACATTCTTTGCTGAGAGAGGTATCTCTTTAAGTGATATTGGCAGTAGAATTATAGAGATTCTAGTTTAAAAAAATCAAGATAGAGAATATTGGTTTATCATAAGCTTGATTTCGTCTTTAATTGTTTGCTGAAAGGTACTGAAGGAGTACTTGGACAATGTGCAGTTGGGTCATATCCTTGAACGGGAAGGCGGCTGGGACAGTGTTCAGGATTGGATGGATGTACTTAGTGGAGGAGAAAAACAGAGAATGGCGGTAAGTGTATCCTGAAGACTTGCATAAAGTGCAGTTCCTCACTCAAAGTCACTCCTAGGGTCCAGCATTTTGATTAATCAAGACAGTTTTATCTTCTTCTTTAGCAGTTATTATAATAAAGACTTTTTAAATGGTAATACAAGTGCTTAGAAATGTTTCACTGTGAACTTGCATGTAAATTTAGAATCCTGAAAAATTCTTTAATAATACTACCATACCTATGAAAGGAAACTCTACCAATCAAATTATATATCATAAATCAATTTTTCTAAAAGTTGAGAGAAACTTTGTAGCACATTGCCCTGGACATATGGTAAGTGTGGTTAGATTATGAGATCTCTTTCAGTTCCTTTTCCCTACAGATACCTCTTTTCTCTCAGTCATTCGTTCTCCTTGAAATAGCTGCAGGTATTAGAAATGGTCACTTAATTTCATTATCATTTTATTCTCTGTTCTTGCTTTGCTCCTCCACTGTTGTATTTATCTTTGCTTTACAACTAAAGTTATTGTGAATTTTAAAAATTTCCTAATATAAAGAAGCATTTGAAAGGAACTATTTTAATTTTTTATGATAACTTATCTCAAACCAAAAATATGTACTGAACACTGCATGGTAAGAATCATTACTGTGGATACCCTGTTAAGAGGAAAACTTTTTAAAGAGTCATTTTCTAACTATGCAAACTGTAATTTGAATAGATACAGAGAACTTTTTCCCTTTAGTGTAGGTTTATGGAAATTAGAGAAAACTATAGCCAAGGAAAGAAAGCAGAAAAAATGGCTATGATAGAATTTTTACCCATTATCTTCAGGTTATAGTCTATTTTTTTAACCTCATACTTCCTGATTTTGCATGTTGTTTCCAAAATCATACCCACTCTGTATGAACTTATTATCATCCTAATATTGTGATTTGCCTGGCTAGTGCTGTAACATGAGATTAATCCAATGTGAAGAATGAATCATAAAAGTAAAAAAGATATTATGTTCAAAATGGAAATTGGGCTGCAGGTGGGAGAATTTGAAACAATTGGCATTTCTAGAGTCAGTGTTGAAGATGACTATAGACTCAAGTGCAAGTTGAGAACACATTTAAATTCGTATATTATGACTTTTAAAGAAAATGGAAGGATAAAGTTCACAAATGGACATAGTGGAAACTCAGAGAAGGAATAATAAATGTGCATAGCTAACATTTTCTGTGTTTGTTGTATAAAGTTACAGATGGGGTCATATTTTCTGAAGTAGGAAATTCAAGGATGTACCTAGAGGATTGAGGGATTATCTCACAAGAGGAAGGGAGAAACCTGAAAAGCCAGATGATCCATAATAGAGTTGTTTGGGAAATGGGGCGAGCTCACCCATGTGAGTGCTGCACATGTACCTAGAGTGTGGCCAAGATGGCAGGGTATGCTATCCATAGGCCAGTGTTTGCACAGTCCAAGGTGAAGTTTAAAAGGGGGCCTATCATTTTGTTTCAAAGTGGAGAAAGAGAAAGCTAATGCAACAAATACCAACATTGGTGAAGTTAGGTAAAGAATATATGTGTAGCCAGGTGCAGTGGTGCATGCCTGTAATCCCTGTACTTGGGAGGCTGAAATATGAGGATTGCAGGTTCAAAGCCAGGCTTAGCAACTTAGTGAGATCCTGTTTCAAAATAAAAATAAAATCAGGCTAGGGGTGTAGCTTGGATGTAAAATACTCTTGGATTCAATACCCACTACCACTTCCCTCCCCAAAATATGTGTGTGTGTGTGTGTGTGTATGTGTGTGTATGTGTGTGTGTGTGTGTGTGTGTGTGTGTGTGTGTTCGTTCATTTTAGTGTTCTCTCATTTTTTTTGGTAGGATTGAAAATTTTCAAAGTAAAAAGTTAGAGGAAAAGAAGACATTATAATGTTTCAGAAGAACAGACTTGAAAGGCTTAACCATTGAAAACAATCTGTAAGAGTGAAGGTTGATGTAAAACAAAGGAACCTTGAGTAAGAAGGGTCAGGCTGGAGTTTGGGACATGAAACGGAATGAAATAATAATATTGAACCAAGTACTGTGGCCCAGAGAACACAATCAGTATAAATATAGGGAAATAGGATTCTTAATCTATTGTTTTAACAGTGAAAAAAACTTAATTTAATGGTATGCTTTCCACAGTATTAGTTGAGAATCTGTTTGGTGCAAGGTACTGTGCTGGGTCCTTATAATCTAGTCAGGAATTCCAGATATTCTAGACAGACTTCAAGTATAGCTACAAAGAAAGCACACTGGGATAATGATGAGGGAAAGGTTGATTTCCAATGACAGTTCCTATTCAATCCTCCCAGCACCCCTTGGCAGTAAGGTACAAAAGGTAGAGATTCAGAGAGCTTAAGCAACTTCCTAATGCCACACAGCTAAAAGGCAGAAGTGAGGTTCAAGTGAGGTGAGTGACACCAAAGCCCTTGGTCTTAAGTAATATGTTCTGTAGCCTTGAACCTGCAGGTGGACTGTCTCACCCTGTCTCTTCTCTCATTGTTAGTTGATATCTCAAATGACATTTCCCTTCTGTTGCACCCATTGGGGCCCATCCATCAGTAGCCAGGATTACTTCCACTGATATCATAAAATCTAAAGTTATTTTTTCTATTTCTTTGCTCTTCCTCTTTAGCTTTTTTAGAGTTTTTGAGTCACAAAAATGTATATATGATAGAAAATTGGGAATATTTATTAAAATATGAAGGGTACCAAACCCTCTACCAGAGATATCACCATTATAATATTTTGTGGTTTTTAATCCATTTTTATAATTTTTTTCGTTTACTTGAAATTGGTAACTTCCCCCTTCTTCAGACTCACTGAGATCTTCAGAATAGTGCCCTTTCATTTTCTACAGTTGTTTGGTTCCTTTCCAACTCTCCCTTCTTTCTGGTCCAGTACAAGGACATAGTCCCAGTCCTTGTGCACAGGAGATGCTCCAGAGACATTCTTAAAAGGTGGACAGATGATCCTTGCCCTTTGACTTCTTTCCTGCTTGTGTTTCTTCATATTACCTAGGGGCCACTGTTTGCCTTGGCCTCTCTGCCCAAGCGTCTGAGCACAGCTGAAGAAAATAAGACAGTGGTGCCTGGATCGGTGCCAGCTCCCCCTCATGGTTTGCTGCCTTAGAGGGCTCACAGCCTGGCCTGGTAATTGCTTTACTTGTTTTTAACTTTTCTCTCATTGTTCATGAAAATCATTTCGGAACTACCAGTCTTGGGTTTTTACTTCATTGCTTATTCCTCTGCTCTCAGAAGAATAACTCACTTTGTACTGAAAGAAATAAGAGAGGCCATTATTTCAGTTAAATGACAACTAATTTTTGAGTGCTTAATAGGTGATAAGACTATGCCAGACACATTACACAGGTTATTTCATTTAATCTGTACAGCAGTCTTGTGAGATAAAAACTGTGACTGTTGCATTTTACAGAGGAAACTGAGCTTTTGGACAGTTATGCAGCTTGCCAAG
>PVLC010038244.1:0-14835 GCA_004027655.1 Graphiurus murinus | reverse complement strand
AATTGGAAAAATGGTAAATACTAGTGCTAGGTTAGATACAAAATGGTCAGTATCCTGAACTGCAATAAAACAATAACTTTGGAGTTTTTTACTATTTGCCTTTTTGTAAAAACAAAATTAACTCACAATAATTGCCTATTAAATGTTTAAAAAAGGAAACCATAAATGGAAGACAAAAAACCTGAGAAAAAATTATTAAATCGTGAAAGGCCTTTTGAAGCATGATGTTTATGTAAGAAATTAGAGACAAAGTTCAAAGTATCACACAAAATATCACTGAAAATTGATCCATTTTATTTATACAAATAACTCATATACCTAAATTAAAAACTAAGAAAAGATCATTATATGAAAATTTCAAACATGTTTTATTAATTGCTAATAAAAATCTAGAAATGTCAATCCAATAGTGAAAAAAACGAAAAGCAAAGCACCTCAATACCACTTTTAACCTGGTGTATTAGCAAAGACCTTGAAAAATGATAGCAGTATTTAAATGATAGGTATGATAAGTATGTTAAATGTGGATGCTTTCTTACTCATATATGCTGGGAATGCAAATTGAGATATAATTTTCAATTTAATGTTACATTTAGGAATTATTATTTAGAAGAAGACTAAAAACATATACAAGAATTTTAGTCATAGAAATCTCATCAGAATGCAACAGAAAAAAATATCTAACAGGTGGAAGCAACATAAATGCTTAGCCACAAATGATGCTTCAGCAAATTGCATGTCACATTACTTAACAATGAAACTGACTTTTAAAACGCTACTGTCTCAGCTGGTCACGGTGCCTCATGCCTGTCATTCCAGTATTTAGAAGGCTGAGACAGTAGAATTGCAAGTTTGAGGCCAGTCTCAGCAATGTAGAGAAACCTTGTTTCAAATAATAATAATAATAATAATAATAATAATAATAATAATAATAATAATAATAGAAGAAGAAGAAGCTGCCTGGCGTGGTGGCATACACCTATAATCCTAGTACTTGGGAGACTGAGACAAGAGGATTGCAAGTTCAAAGCCAGCCTCAATAATTTAGGCTGTCAGCAACTTAGTGAAACTATTTCAAAATTAAAAATAAAATGGGTTTGAGAGTATAGTGCAGAAGTATCATACCCTTGGGTTCAACCCCCAGCATCACACAAAAAACAAAAAGGGTAGAGGGAGAATGCCCTGGGCTCAATCCCTAATATCAATCACCCAAACACTCAATCAATAACACTACTATCTCAGGATGACAATCCAGAAACAGATTTTTAAAAGGTAGACACAGCACTTGATATTTTGCGCATTATTTATACACACAATAAAATTAAAATTAAAGCAAGTCTGGGAACATACTACAAATGTACACTTTGTGTTGAATTAGAGTTTATTATATATTTGGTCATTGATATTGTATTAAATTTTCTAAAATAAGCACTTTTGAATTTTTAATTAGGTGCTAACATGCTATTGAATAAACTAATAAAGGATCACCAGTGAAACACATTGGCGTGGCTTGAGGGATAAAGATGCAGAACAGTGTGACTCTACCTTGAGCTATGAATGGCAAATATACTCTTCAGAGTCAGCAATAAAGTTTTATTTAATTTAGAAAACCTTTACCAAATTGATTTACTTGTTAGTCCTCTATTTTACTTCTCACACATTATTGCATTGGGCATCTGTGATATCAGCACCCTCACAACTGGCCTCTTGCTCATGTCTTTAGCATTGCCATAAGATAATACTACAGTACTGCCAACTACACAATATACTCAAGAACTCCTGATCCCTACTAAATAAAACTCAACTTATTCTGTCTTGATTCAAGGTCATGACCTATGCAACCTAGACTCAGATCTATTTAATGTTTATTTTTCTTCCTACGGATTCTCTATATTTAGCAAAACTAGTTATAATTTGTATTTGTTAAATACATGTTGAGTATTAGATGGTCTTCTTCTATATCTTGGAATATAAATTTATTGTATTTCCTTAATAAGAAATATTATCACAGCCTCCTTGCATTTACCCCTAACCCTATTACAGCACATGCATACCTAAGTTTCTTCATGGAATCTATGATTTCTATATGATACCATTCAGATGTTGTCTCCTTGATCAACTCAAGCCAATGTGGATTCTCTTCATTCTAAATATTTGCTTGTACTCTAGTCATTGCCCTCATACCACATCTCTATATGTTGATTAAAAAAAAGAAGTTAATACTACATTATAATTATACATCATAGTGAGGTTCAATGTGATACAATCATACATGCTTAAAACTCTTAGTGTATTTCCTTTTGAATCCCATCCTATTCACCCCTCCTCCTTCTTCATACATGTTAGTTAAATTGATAGTAATACCTTCATCTATTGGCTTAGAGATCAGCCCCCTTTTCTCTGTTCTTCATACACCTGCTTGCCCTTTTCTTTTCTGCCATGAAGTCCTCTCCAGAGATGGAATAGATACTAGAGCCATCCATGTTCTTGAACTTCCAGAATCATGAGCCCAAATAAAGTTCTTTTTACGAATTCTCCAGTCTTGGGTATTCTGTTGTAGTAACAAAAAACAAAATAAGACAGAGGACTAATCCAGTATTACCAAATACAAATTGAGAGCAGTGGGACATGGTAATTAGTGAACATCTTGAGTAATGATAGTTGACTTAAAAATGCTTTGAGATTTTTAAATGTCTGTTAATATGTAAAACAGGTAGATATGATTAATAAAAAGACATCTAATCATTGTTTTTACCAAACTAAGTTTGCAATTCTACTAATTAGTACATTATTTGATTAATATGTGATTTATGGTAATAATAATAATAACAACAAACAGCAAAACCAATGAGAAAACTTATTTGAATCAGAAGAATTCACTCCTATTTCAGCTGCCCCCCTACTATCTAATGAAATTCTTTCATACACGGTCAGAGCATCAGTTGAATGATTCCATTCATTGGTTCTTCCTTTTCTCCTCCCACCTTCTTCCCCATCCCCTTCCACAACTCACAATGGCCAAATTATGGTACCAACCTAGGTCTGTCCACAAATGAATGGATAATGAAAGTGTGATATGTTTACACAATGGAATTTTACTTGGCCATAAAGAGGAACAAAATTATATCATATGCAGGGAAATAGATAGAACTAAAGAATACGATGCTAGGTAAAATCAGTTTCAGAGAAAGAAGTGTCATATGTTTTCTCTTATATATAAGAAGCTAGAGAGAAAATGGGAAACAAAAGGGTCTTTAGATAATTAATGCATTTTTAAGAAGCTAATCCTATAATTGACTTTAATATCATTAGTATAAAATTTTTAGTCCACTTCTCAGTTATTACCAGCCTGCTGGCAAATGAAGGAATTCATATGCTGTCATTCCTTGAAAAAAATTTATTTCTAGATACCATTTCACATGTGGAGGAATAAAATAGGTATTAGAATTTTATTAAAACACTAAATTAACCATATCAAATTAATTAAATTAAACCTCCACTTTTTGTGTTGTATCATTTTCCCTCATTACAAATGAATATATGAAGAAATTTAATCCTTGTCCACAGAATTAACAGATCTCCAGTGTGTCGTAAATTCACAATGTCCCTCAATGTCGGATTTGCATTTAGAAGTGTGAGCCAAGATGAGAAAAATCACAAGTAGGCAGAAAGCTCTCTATAGACAGCCATCTGAAGAGGAGCCTGTGTATCATCCATCTGGCACTGACATGAACTACCTTACCCCACTGAAGTACAGCACAGCTACTTTTAGTTTTTACTGGAGGACAGTGCATGCATAAAAGATGTGTAGAACTGAGACTCTCTTCTTCTGAGAAATAAAACATTTCTGACATAATTCAACAGATGCATTGGGCAGACACTTCTCTCCTTGTAGTCTTTCAGGCCATTAGAGTCAACAAACCAATTAATGTTTTCAGGTTGAAATATAAGTAGCTTCCAAAGAACTAGCCCTCTACTTTTAAGCTCAGGTACTCAACATATATTTGTAGTATATGCCATACAGTATCTTTGTTTATTAAAAAAGTTGAGCATGCTTCCAGAGAATATGCTTAAATTTAAAACTATGGGGAAATGTCATACCATCAATTTGTAAATGAACCTGTTCAACGATAAAGAAAAGTAGTACCCAGATGTATTTTGGAATTTTTAAAAATACTGAGTCATTAAGTGACTATTATACCAAGCAACTTAAAATGAAAAACATTTTTATTATGGTGACTAATCTACTTGGACAGAAGACCTCCAGGGACAGATTATTTTTATGAACCAATGTATATTTAGTCATCCAAATTACACTTGTTACTTTTGTCTGTCCAAAGTAAGTTGCTTTCTTTGTCCTCAGTATTTTCCATTTCAAGACATATTTTGATGTGAATCATAGAACAGCAAAAATGTTGTGCAAAAGAAAAATCAGCATCTCATATTTAGAATGAGAAATGGTAAATTCTTCACAATGTGGGAGTCTTCTGCTTAGACTCCTTTTAGAAGTAAATTCCTTTTCTTACAATTAGGTTGATCTGGGTTAAGAGGATGATGTTTAGAATAACGTTGTAATTTAAGGAAAGTTTGCAGGCATAGGGCAAGGCATAAAAGATATTTTGTGGACAACAATCACATGATCATCAAACAAAATTTTAAAGGTGTGGAAATAATAAAGATATTTCTTTAAAATATGAGCATTGGCTAAATAAAAAGCAAAACTTTCCAGACTTCTTAAATAAGAAGTGAGGATAATGTCTTATGAATATGTCTCTAGAACCAATGTTGAAATTGAAAATGAGAAGTTGCATAATGATCCAGAATAGCCTCCACTTTCCAAGTGGGCCAATAGACACAGAATAGACTAGAATGTCAATTGCTAACAAGAGAACTCTGGTTAAAGAATGGAATAATAAATTATGGGAGCCCTATGGATGCCACGTTCCTATTAGATACAAAAATAGTAACAATAATGCTTTTACTACAGGTTTCTTCTAGTCTTTGGACCAAAACAACCATTTTCTCACCTATAATTTAAAATCAAATTTTAATATGTCTGAACACAATATTCAATCATCTCAACTAATTTGGAGTCTTATGATGAAGGCAGACTTGGATAAAGAATCTCAGAGGAAGAATTTTATATTGGCTTCTTTCTCAAAAGTCATGAAATCTATATGTGTAAGGGCTATAGGAGGCCACACAGTGTTAAATATTTGCTCTGTACCATTATATGCAAAGGAATAATGTGACTTAATCCTATGACAGCCAGCTTGATTTTTTTCCAATGAAATGTAAACCTTCACATTGTACTTTTGGTAAATATAAAAGACTGAAAATAAACACAAATGTGATGTTCAATAAAGAACTTCAGTATAACACTATAGAGAATTAGTTACACTAATAATCACTACTGTGAGTCACTGGGCACTAGAAATACTTGTGAGAGAAGAAGCTATATAAAGCATTCTATTTATGAATAAAATTATATCCTTCTTAATTCCATGAAAATAAAGTGATTTGCATCCAAATTAAACTTTTATTAAATATGATCTTTGTCCTCATTATTTGGATGAAATCTAAATAGACAATTAACTTTAGAAACCGAGAAATAATTGTCAAATGTCCTTCAAAACACAGAGAAAATGAGAAGTATTTAAAACAACTTTGTAAAACTGAATCACTACAAGTAACATGGATCCTTACTTTTTTTGTTTGTTTTGTTTTCTTTCCTTCTTCTTGAATATTCTGAACTATTTATGAGAGTAGAAGGGTTGCTTTTGCTTGTATAGTTAATCATGATGGAAAATAAGATTTGTTACTTTCAAAAAGAGAACTCAGTAGGTATATGTCATCCAAAACTCATGGTGACCATATGTCTTTGTTTGCTCAAGAGAGTTCTGGATTATGGGTTTTGCTAAAGTAGTTCTCATTAGTCTCAAAAGTGTTCTACTTTGGGCAATGAATTACATGGTTATCTTATCTATGAATCCTAATTGAGGCAATGTATTTATTTTTACTTTTGTCTTTAACAAGCATGGTAAGCTGCTGGCAGATTAAGTAAAATAAATTAATTCATGCACCTTCGTGTCATAGAATTTTTCCCCAATTAGTGATTTTTGAGAGAAAACATTTTTGATTATCAACACCCACTTATTGTTTTCCTTTAAATCATTTTTTAAAAGTCCACACAATGCTAATACACAGAAATAGCAGTTACTTTAGGGTTTAATTGGATTTAGACAGTTAGTGGCCCTAAAGAATCCATGTTAGAGAACTGCGAACAATGCTAGACAGTTTCATCATGAGGTGTTTAAATTAGCTTTAGCATTCTCAAGCCCTCATTTGAATTTCAGTGTTTCTATCTATCCCAAGTTCAGAATTAATTTACACAAGACTGCTTATGGCAGAAATCCAGTCATATGGTAGTGGATTTTCCTCTTGTCAAATCTGAAGAGGTGGTTGCAAGTTACATTTACATTTCACCTGAAGCCTACCACCAACGCTCTGCAGGAAATAGAATTAATGACTGAGAATTTGGCACATTTCCTATAGACCAGTAAAGAGAAGAGAGTCCCTAACTTACTCATGGCTGATAGTTTTGATGTTGCTACTTTCAGACTACACCAGTAGATTTAAATATAGTTAAAACCTTTCTGTTTAAATATGTTAAATTGTCAGGCTCTGATTAGCAGCTGAAGTGCCAGTTAAAAAACGACCATGAGGAGTACTCACGTTGATGGTACACGTGCCGTGCCATAAAATTCTGAGTCACATAGTGTCATGTTTAATATTTGTCATAAATGTTATCTGTATTTATACTATTGTGAAATTTGCCTATCTAGTGCTAATCAATTTACTAACTTCTCACATTATGGAGAGGAATTTCTGAAATGTTTGATGAAGTCTCAGAAAGAAAGGGATAACTATTCCAAAGCAAATAGAAAATTAATGATGGTAAATAAATATCAGTATTCAGGATGTTCATTTAATACCAATGGCAGTATGGTTCAGAGTTTCTCCATGTATTTTAGGTCATTAACTTCCTATTAGTGTACAATAAATTCACTATAATTATTTGAACTTCTGTTTTTTTCAGCTTCTCAATAATATTTTAAAAGCACATTGGAAAGAAATAAAATATGCTTAATAGAATAAACATGGAATATAAATAAATAATTCAAAATGGTCCAATGAATTGGGTAAAATGATGAAGATACACAGAGCAATAAGAAAAATTTAAAAAGCACTCATGCAAAAAAATGAGGAATGTAATTTGGATAAAGTTTGTTTTACATGTCATAAAGTTATCCACTTATAAATATCTGAGCTAAGGAAAAGGAAACATAAATATAACATTTATAAACACTTATAAATATCTGAGCTAAGGAAAAGAAAACATAAGATTTCTCATGCAAGAAACATTGACATACAGCCAAGAATCTATTGTATTGACCTCCATGTAGCATTAGTAAAAATTAAGTGACTAATGAGAGTGTAAAAAGGCAAACCAAAGTGACAGGAAGTTAGGAATTTGTGCCATAAACTGTCACAAAGAATCATCCAATAATCTTTCTGAATTTAAGAGTCGGTGATTTTTAATTTTCTACCATGCAACATTAATGACAAGAAATAGAAATTAATTGAAAAGACTAATATACAGTTTTTCTATATTGAGATTCTCAGGCTTTCAACAAATTAACTCTAGTGTACCTCTCTCAGGTGGTATGTTATGCATAGCTTCCTTTAGTTATATTTGTTTAGGCTTTGCCTCGAATTTTGTATTAGTTGGCTAAGGTTTACCATAACTTTAGGAATATATTTAGCCATATTTTTTGGCAATATTTTATAAACTATTCTCTCTTTTCTTCTGCTGGGGTTCTAAATACACAAACTCTAAACTATTTGATATTATTATAGACTACTGAGTTTTCATTCATTTTTTAAAACTTTATATGTTGAAATAATATTGGACTCACATATATGCTTCCAAAATAGCACAGGTAATTCCTGTATACCTTTATCCCGGTCCCTTAATGGCAACAGCTGCAAAACTATAATTCAGTTATCAAAATCAGGTAATTAAGATTAGTATAGTACTTTGTTTTGCTTGTGTGATACTAGGAATTGAGCCCAAGGACATTCTACCACTGAGCTGCACCCCCAGCTCAGTGGTAGAATTAAATTTTAATTAATTAAAAATTAATTAATTAAAACAGGGTCTCACTATGTTTTCGAGGCTGTTTTTGAACCTATGATTCTCCTGTCGCGTCCTCCCAAGTACTGGGATTACAGGCATGCACCACCATGCTTCACAAGATTAGTATAGTACTGTTAACAAAACTACAAATAATATTAGAAGTTCATGAAATATTTCCCTTTATGTCATTTCCCTCTTATGGAATCTAATCCATGATTCTACATTGCATTGGATTTTTCTGTCTCCTTAACTTTCTCTAATTTGTGATAGCTCCCTATTGTTACCTTGTCTTTCATAGCTTTACTGATCTTTTAAAAACTCTCCTCAGTTATTTTATTGATTGTCTCTTAGTTTGGCTTTGTCCAGTGTTTTCTCATGATTGGACTGAGGTTGTGCATTTTGGAGAATAATTTCACATGAATTTTTCTATGTCTTTCTCAATGTATCATATCAGGGGTTATCTGATGTCTTTTATTGGTGATGTTTATCTTGATTACTTTGTTAAGATGATATTCTGAGTCCCATTATTATAGTATTACTATTTTTTATTTTGTAATCAATCAATATCTTGGAGAAAATATTTTGAGAATATTAACAATGCTTCTTCTCAAGATTTAACCCACTGATTCTGATCATCCATTAGTGAGTCTTATGTACATCTATTATTCCTGTAATATTTTCTTAGTACTAGTTTTGTATTTCTTTCATTTATTTTACATTAATTAATTAAGAGTTCCATATCCTAAATGGAAATCTTTCATGCATGTTGTCTCTCTTTTTCCTTCTGTCTTTCCTCCCTGTAACACATATAATAGACTAATATAACATATAATAATATCTTCTACTATTAACTCATTATTTATTTTAGTTTATTCAATGGATATAATTCAATATCATTTTATTTCATTCCTCAAATTGTCCCAAACTTAGCTGAAAGCTATATTTGGTTAAACATATTCTTTTTATGTGCTTGTATAGGAGTCACTATATCTCAGATACTGTCCTACACTAGGCCCCATGGAGTCTCCCTGGAACTGTGCAACATTTGTCTCAGGGACTGTAAAAATCTCATGCTACCTTCTTGTCCCCTCCTCTACAGCTCCTCCCCATCCACCACCTGAGCATTATTTTTGCAGCCTCAAATGCTGTACTCCATAAGAGACCTTCAGGCTCCACTTGGGCTTCCCTGCAATGTGAAAGTTTGTGAAATACAAACTTCCTCCAGACAGAAACTCTGAGTGAAAAGGATAAACTTATGTGTCCTCACTCTTAAGGATCATAGTCGTGGTCTACCTGTTGTCCAAGGCCTGAAAGCAGTTCTTCATTTATTTTCTTCATTTTAATAGTTTTTTGCATCAAGAGGACAAGTCTGGTATAAGTTAGTCTGTTGTGGCCAGAAGTGCCAGATTTAATTTTTTAAGGTAAATAAGTAGCTTTATAACCTGAAGGAATTGTTTGCAATTTTTCAGCATTTCTATGAATGCCAAGCTATTAAAATTGCATCTTAAATTTGAGAAAAATGCTTTGATAACAAAAGGGAAATAGCATCTCCCTGTTCAAATAATTATTAAAAATGACTATTCACCTGCTGTATTAAACCACAGGGATCCTCTCCCAGGAACCAAGGTAATTCTACTCTTCAGAGATTAGAAGTTCACTTACAAACACTAAGGCAATTGTATTGGGATCAAATAATATCCCAAACCACAGCAAAATGTTTTTGAAAGTATTTCTGAAAAAAAATCTATTGTCAGCTCCAAGCAGTTGCCCAAATAAACATTCAAACCTCAAGCAAAAATATTTTTAGTTTTGAAAACATGGGGTGTTTACTTTCACGTCTCAAAAAAGCCCATTGTAGTAAGAGCATATTTAAAATATACTTTGCAAAAAACAAAAATAGCTTAGTATTTAGGGATAATTTATAATAGGAGAAATTATAACTCAACAAATGCACTTCGGACACAGTATTATTGGGAAAACTGATATCTGTACAAGTTCAGAGAGGATCTAAGCTCATAGGAAGGGGAAGAAGATAGAGTGGATTGTCACCTGTTAGAAAAATATCAAATTTATGAATTGTTTATATTATAATTATTATGCTAATACATATACCAACTGATGAATATAATTTGTCAACTAAAGTCTGAGGGTTTTTTTGTTTTGTTTTGTTTTTAAAAAAAGTGAACATTTTTCTTCAGAGGATGTTCAGTGTTATTGAAGTGCAGCATGAAACAAATAAAAGCTAGATTTTCACTCTGGTCATTAAAAGTAAAAATACAAAAATGGGGTAATTATATATGAAAATAAAGAATATTAAAGTACTATTTTAGAAAATATAAATGTCTTCTTTTTAAAACTATCAAATCAAGCTGGGCATGGTGGCACACACTTGTAATCCCAGCATTTGGGAGGCTGAGACCAGATGATCCGGGTTCGCAGTCAGCCTCAGCTACCTAGTGAGGCACTCCATAACTTAGTGAGACCCTGTTTCAAAATAAAGAATAAAAAATAGGTCTGTAGCTGTAGCTCAGAGGTAGAATGCCCCTGAGTTCAATCCCCAGTACTGCAAAACAAAAAACAAAAAACAAAACAAACAAACAAACAAAAACTATCAGATCATAAATATAAACATTATCTGTGATAACCTTTTATCTATTAATTTATGACATTCTTTAATTTAATGCATTTAAAAAATTGTCAGCTCTAAAATATAGCCTTCCATGAAGCTGCCCAAATAAACATCCAAATCACAAGTAAAAATATCTCCAGTTTTGATAGGATGAGATGTTTACCCTCACTTCTCAAAAAACACATTGTAGTAAGAGTATATTTAAAATGTATTTTGCAGAAAACAAGAATAGTTTAATATCTAAGGATAATTTATAACAGAAAAAAATCATAACTCAATAAATAAAAGGATTTATTTATCCCAGAGAGTTTTACATCCCTGGCCCTTTTTATTTTTTATTTCAAAACAGGGTCTCAGTAATTTACTTCACTGGCTTGAAGTCTGTGATCCTCTTGTCTCAGTCTCCTAAGTACTGGATTTACAGGCATGTACCATGACACCCAGCTTCATCTAATTTATTTTTAACTGAAATAAGAACATAAAAGTTACACATATTACTGGGATATTATCTGATATTCCAATACCTACATATACTTTGTAATGTTTAAATCAGGTTGAACATATCTATCTACCAAGACATTTGAGGAAGATATTCTTAAATCTAAAAGGCTCAGCATATACTTGAGAAAACCACTAGATGCAAAGACAAAGCATCTAAAATAAATTAATAAGCTGACATCACAAATGAAGGAAATAAAATACAAAATATTAAGTAGAATATGAATTTTAATTTCTTGTACTTGGAAAGATTCTAGGAACATGACCTACAAAAATAAGAATAAGTTGCTATGAAATAGGTATAATTAAAGAGAATTTAACTGAGAGCAAGTAACATGCTTACATATGGAGTTATAAGTGAATACAATTTCACAAAAACTATTTGACCCAAGAAACTGAAATTAGATATTAATATTCCAAGTGGATCAAAACCAGACTAGCCAAGTCTTAAAAATCTTAAATTCAAAGCTGCTTATGCAAATTCAGGGAAACAGAAAAACTTCAAATTCCATGTAAGCATTCTAGTTTAAAGATGCTGGAGTTGGTTCCAGGAATTAAAATTATTATTTTTTAATGATGATAGTGTAAATCATTTCATTGTGAAATCAAAGAAAAAAGACAAATAATTATGTACTTCTATTTGGTAAAAGTGCTGAGCAGAGTACCTGAACTTGAGATACAAGGGGATGTGGCGGGGGCTTTTTGCTTAATTAGAAAGACAAAATAAATGCAAAAAAAGTAAAGTTGCAGCTGTTAGTTATATTATATCTGGTGATATAAAAGCTTAACCTCAAAAACATTAATTTCATCATGAAAATGAATATATCCAAATGGAGCAAAAAATCTGAAGAAGCAGAAATTCATTAGGTAAAGTAAGAGAAAATATTCCAGAGTGAAATAATATATGAAAAGGCCCTAGAAGTAAGGCTGGATGTATGAGAAAGGCAGCAGAAAAAGAAGAAAGTGATCAGATTACATGGAACCACATAAACTATATGTCAGGGACACTGTGATGGGGTAGCTACGGTTGCACAGGTTTTGGTTGTGAGATCCCTGTGAAAAGAATACACATGGAGTCACCATCTGGAGGAGAACAAACAGGGTTCTGGGCAAAATGGCGCATGTCACATTAGTATAACATGCACAGGCATGCTGTATATTACCTAATCATGCTTATATAACTATATACACATCTGTGACTGAACAAGATGAGTGAATATCTATGGCTGCATGGAGTGAGTGCGGTCATGTCCTCAGTACTGATCTGTACTTCTTCCCCACCTAGAAGGTGGCGGTACATGACTTGACCCAGGGAGCATTACATTGGGCCCAAATACCATAACAACAATAGAAGGTACAATAAGTAACTATTAGTCCTCCAACTATACAGGTGAGGATAATCAATACCCATCTCCTGAAAGAGCCCAGTGAGTTCCACCAGGTTGTAAGTGGATCATCTTGTAAGGTCTGAATGGCTTGTACCTCAGCATCTATCTCAACTAAGACTTTTTGTATCTGCTACTGGTGGTCTGGAATGTATACACAGCATTCTACATGGAGTAGAGCACATGTCCCTCCCTGGCCAGTAGTGAGACTAACACCATTCCATTCTGCAAGAACACCTTCCACATCTGGGTGATTTTGTCCATTGAAAGGTAAAGTGCCCAATAGAACATCTTTAAAGCTTTGGGAACATGTTAGGCTAATGTTTCTA
The DNA here is from genome assembly GCA_004027655.1 of Graphiurus murinus. Taxonomy (NCBI): domain Eukaryota; kingdom Metazoa; phylum Chordata; class Mammalia; order Rodentia; family Gliridae; genus Graphiurus; species Graphiurus murinus. The sequence continues at coordinate 1,794 of PVLC010038244.1, read as the reverse complement.
CCTGCAGCTCTACATCTATAGTATGACCCTCTGAAGAAAAAAAAGTTATTGGATCTACCATCCTGTGATTTGATTACTCACAAACTGGTTCACCTTTTCTATACAAAAAGTGCTATGCCTAAAAGCTCTACATGTTCCCCCATTAACCAGCTCCACCTGCTTTGTATAGCACATCCCAACCAGGTGGAGGCGGGGGGCACCATGATTTCATGATTTCAGTGCAACAAGTCCTTTATTACACAACATCATTCATCCAACTCTGGGCTGCTGTGGTTTCAGGTTTGTAAGGTAGTCCAGTTATCTGCAGTAATAGGGGCAATTCACCATGTGAGATCTTCAGCTGATTCCACTTGTAGCTCAGTGAAGATAGCATTGGGAGGTCTTGTGCAGTCTTGCAAAGGTGTGTGCCCAGAAAGCGGGCTATTCCTTGCTGTTAACAAGGAATGGTAAGACCTTGCTGTTAACAAAGATAGTAGGACTGGGGAAAGAGAGAGAGAGAGAGAGAGAGAGAGAGAGAGAGAGAGGGGCTATCATAGGCAAGTCTTTCCCTTCTGGGAGGATACAGGCAACATGCTTATCTTATGAGAGAATAGTGGCTGGAATATTGGCTGTTCCAGGGTGATGATACCATACTAAAGCATCCTGGATTGAAGGTAAAGGGTTAGAAACATCTTCCGTAGTACAGTGGGATAGGCAACAATCTTATAACCTGAGTACCTTTCAAAATTGTGCCTTCTGCCCAGGGGGGAAGAATGAAAAAGGCTCTAGGTATAGTCGGAGAGGCCAATTTTGTTAAACTGTCAGCAGTAGCACTATCATGGGCCTGGCAAGGCCTATGCCCCAGAACATGATGTATAATAGCTTGTATAATAGCTTCTTCCTGGAGGACAAGTTTCCATAGGTCCTCCCACATATCCTTGCCCCACAATGGGTGGTGCCTAATCAACTAGTCTTATGTTGCCCATTGGGACAGCCACAAGGTTAGACCTTGGTAGACTGCCCAGCTATTTATGCAGATATGCAAGCACCCTGTGCCCTTCATGAGAACTAACCAGACCACCCAGAGCTCATCCCAGTGGCTAGAGCATCCAGCACCAGTCTCATACCAAAGTGTTTCCGTGGTGGGCCGTAAGGCCACAACCATCCACAGGGGCAGATGCCCATGACAGGAGCCAATCAGCATACCATGATTCTGCAGGTGTAGGTGGTTTCCTTTCCTCATAGGGACTTTGGCATTTTCCACTTCTGTGGGTTGCTCAGAACTGTAGTGGCTTCAGCAAAGTATGAGACATTTCAGACAAAGAGCTACTAGAAAACCATGCTCATTGCTCTAAGTATATGCCCTACTTTGCCAGAGTAGGTGTTTGGGCTATCCCTGTCCAAGGTGTCCAAGTCCAGGACCTCAGCCAACCTTCAACTAAATATTCACCCCATTTTGTCAGAATGAGTATTTGGGCTATACCTGTCTGGGGATCCACGTCCAGGAACTAAGTCAACTTTCAACTAAGTATGTACCCTATTTTGTCAGAGTGTGCATTTGGGCTATCCCTGTTCTGGAGGTGGGAGATCCAAGTCCAGGACCTCAACCAACATTTAATAGGGTAAGTGGTCTGCACCATCCCCTACCCAGTACCTACTATTTGATCATTCCTTGTCAGCTTTGGTTATCACCTTTGTTTTAGCTGACTAGGCAATTCCCAAGAATTTGACAGAATACCCAGATCCCTGGACCATGTCTTTGTTGACAGCTCACCTTATTCCTGGAGAGTGGCTTAAAGACTGTATGCAGCTGCT
>PVLC010038243.1:0-14864 GCA_004027655.1 Graphiurus murinus | reverse complement strand
GTTTAATCCCTACTAACACACACACACACACACACACACACACACACACACACACACACACACACACACACATCAAGAAAGAAGGAAAGAAAATAGATCAAATTAAGCCGGGCGTGGTGGCGCACGCTTGTAATCCCAGCATTCGGGAGGCTGAGACCGGAGGATCCGGGTTCGCAGCCAGCCTCAGCTACCTAGTGAGGCACTCCGAAACTTAGTGAGACTCGGTTTCAAAATAAAGAATAAAAAATAGGGCTGGGGGTGTAGCTTGGAGGTAGAATGCCCCTGAGTTCAATCCCCAGTACTGCAAAAAAAAAAAAAAAAAATTAATTAAAAATTTTTTGTATGGGATTGAACCCTGGGGCATTCTGCCTCTGAACTCTTACCTCCAGCCCTATTTTATTTTTTATTTTGAAATAGGGTCTCACTAAATTGTGGATGGCCTCACTAATTGTGGATGGCTGACCATGGACCTGCGATCTTCCTGTTTTAGCTTCCCAAGTACTAGGATAACAAGTGTGTACCTCCATGCCCAGCTAAATATTTTTATTTATATCCTGATCTAAATATTATCAGCATGCAATTAATACAAAAAAATTTTGTGTGTGTGTGTGTGGTACGGGGAATGGAACCCAGGGGCATTCTACATCCAAGCTACACCTCCAGTCCTATTTTACTCTTTTACTTTGAAACAGGGTCTCATTAAGTTTCAGATGGCCTCACCAAGTAGCTGAGGACCTTTGATCCTCCTGTCTCAGCCTCCCAAGTACTAGGATTACAAGCATGCGCCACCATGCCTGGCCACAAAAATTCTTAATGAGCTATTTCACATTCCTCCCGCCCCCCAAATACAGTCTTTGACATCAGCATATATTTTACACACCTCAACTTGGGCTGGTCACATTCCAAGTGCTCCGTGCCACGTGTGGACAGTAAAGCTATAGAGCTTTCTACAAAGAGTGTGGTCCAGGGGCCCGAAGCTCCTACAGCACCTGCGAGCTAGGGAGAAATGCAGGGTCTCGGGCCTCTTTCTCAGCCCACTGAACCAGATCCTGCATTTCCACGCCGCCTGCCTGGTGCTTCTAATGCATGTCAAAGGCTGTGAAGCCCTACTCTAGGGCCATGGGAGCGCCTTGACGCCAGCTTCGTGACTTGACTTATTTCTAGCACCTAACAGAGAGCAGGACGTCTAGAAGGCATGTGGCAGAATTCTGGAGGGAAAGGAATGAATGTGCAAATGTTACCTGCCCTATTTGCTCCTTTGAGCACCACATTCTCTGTGCCCTCTTAGTGAGAAGCCCAGAATCTTCAGTCTGAAAGAGAATGAAGCAGTCAGAGGACGTAAGTTTCTGATTGCCTCAGCACTGGAAGAATTCAGCCACTCGGGCGAGGCCCCACATCCTGGTGTGGTGCAGCTGGTCAGCCCGCTTTGGGAGAGGTGGTTCAGATAAGGGCGGATCATCTGTGGCCATGTTTCTTCTCAGATGTCTCTGTGCCTCCTCCCCAGGGACCTTATGGAGCCATTGCTCAGAGGCCCCAGGCCTGGCCCACACATGGTAATTATCCAGCTACTTAGTCCCAATGTTCCGGAAAGATTTAAGGCACTTATAAATATGCATAGAATACCAGATAAAAGAAACAATTTTTAAAACAATGAATTGCTATTAAGGAAGTGCGCAGAGATACATGGACAAGAATATTCACTATAATGTTGTATATAGTAGTGGAAAGTTGGAAACAACCTAAATATCCAATAAGGGAGTAGGTAAATAAACTATGGCCCATGCAAACATTGAAATTCTATGTCATGATTAAGAACGCTTATTATTGGGAGGCTGAGACAGGAGGACTGGAAGTTCACAGCCAGTTTTAGCAATTTAGCAAAGCTCTCTATAACATAATGAGACCCTATTTCAAAATAAAAAATAAAATAGGGCTGGGGGTATACCTCAGAAATAGAATGTCTCTGGGTTCAATCCCCAGTACCCAAATAATAATAATAATAATAATAATAATAATAATAATAATAATAATGATGATGAAGTATGCATTGACATGGGAAAAAAGTTCATTATGTAGTGTAAAAGCATTGATGAATTCACTTTATTTACATGCATGAGGAATACCTGGAACCGGACATGGTGGTGCACACTTGTAATCGCAGCATTTGGGAGGCTGGGACTGGAGGATTCGGGTTCGCAGTCAGCCTCAGCTACCTAGTGAGGCACTCCACAACTTAGTGAGACCCTGTTTCAAAAAAAAAAAAAAAAAAGAATACCTGGAAAGGATACATAGCCCCAAATATTAATGTTGCTTTTTCCAAGGGAGAGATTATGAGTGATTCTCTTTTCTTTCTTCACCACTCACTACTTCTATAATTTCTCATTTTTTCCTCTGTGAGCACGAATTACTTATGTAATGCAGAAAATGAAATGTACGAAAATAGAATATGGGTGAGGAAAAAGAGAAAAAAGGAATTATAGTCTAGACTTTATTTGAAAATGTATTAATTACAAAAAAAATCCCAAATACAAGTTTACAGTGTTATGATCCAATAGCTATATTTATGCATCGCAGGGAATTATTAAATGTTTGAAAGTTGAAGTTACAACATTAAAAACTCATGAGCCAGCTTTTGCTAAATAGCCATCTGTATTCAAGGAAGTGAAAGTTAATTATGGTGTAGACTCTGTCTCATTTTGAATGGAATCCACCCCACCCCCACCATCTTCATATGTGGGCTCTAAATAGTCTATTAGCTAATGATCATGCAAGAGACAGTCCTAGAATCCTGTGTTAGAGCTGAATGTGCAGCTGGATAGAAGCACACACATCCACAGGTCTTAGCCTAGGATCTTCTTTCTTTACTGTCAGTGTTAACATTGTGGTCCAAGCTCCCATCAATAAGCTCCCAACCAGTCTGCGGCCCATTTATAGCTGGAGCCATCTTTTCAAAATATGAATCAGATCATGTCTCTCCTCTGTGCAGAACTCTTTGGGACTTCCCCTTCCATCAGGATAAACCCTGAGTCTTCCCAGCCTCCAAGGCCTTCCGTGGTCTGGCCATCTGCCTCTCAGATATCCCCGCCTGTCTCTCTGTCCTCGCTCCCACTACACCAGCCACCCTGGCCTTTTCAGACTCTTTGTACTTCTTGTTTCTCCCTCCTGGAACATTCTCCCTCTTGAAAGCGGCTTGCTTCTTTGCTTCCTACAAGTCTCTGCTGAGTTGTCTCTGAATTACTAAGGTCTTCATCACCACCCATCTTGCTCCAATGCCTTACCCTACTTCATTTTCTTCATGACACTTCTTCCCCCTGATTTATGACATATTTGCTTACTGTGTGTCTGAATGTAAACTCCATGAAGGCAAGGACTCAGGCTTTTTTTTTTTTTTGCAGTGCTGGGGATGCAACCCAGGACCTGATGCATGATTGGCCACACTGTGCCACTGAGCTACCTATGCAGCCCTTAGCTTTTTCTTTTGGTGCCTAGTACTCTAAATAGGTGCTCAATAAATATTTGAAGGAATAGCAGAATGAATAGACTTGAGAAACCATGTGACAGATTCTCCTCATTCTGCCAAGGAAGCGCCTAAGGCCCAACTGAGAAAGGTCCCCTGCCTTGGCCAAGATCACACGGCCGGGGTAGTGGGAAGAGACAGCTCCTGCCCGTGCCTTGGAAGGGAGATCAACCACACACACAGGAGCCCTGGCCTTCTCCATCCTGCCTCCTGTGTGTTTTTCCAGTTTACACAGAATTTCAGCCCAGAATAACAGAAGAAAAAAAACAGCCGTTCCTCCAGAACCCTGGAAACTCTTCCAGTGGGTCTGTCCCTGGAAAAACAGTAGCGCTCTCAGGGTGGGAAAAGAGGAAGCAGAAGAAGGGGTCTTCCAGCAGTGGCGGCCCTGAGAAAGATTTGGTTTTGCAATTAGGATAACATCTGGGTTTGTTTCCGCAGAGGGGTTCTGGAAGGTGGGTGGTCTGTCTGAAGTACCAGGTGGGGCCTTCCTCCATCCTGGTCTGCGAGGGTTTGGGATGGTCAGCGGCTAAAGGATTCACCCCATTGATGAAGTATGAAATAACTGGGTTCAAAGAAGCGTCTGGAAACCCCAGTCTGCTCCGAAGGCCTGCTGGTCGCTGGCCCAGCTTCACTCCAGGCATCTCCAGACATTTTCCCTCCCTGAGATTGTTCAGACACCCCGCTTTGCTGCATGGGGTGCTCTGTCCTTGCCCCTCCCGTGCCCCATGTGGTCTGTTACTCATCTGTGAAATGAAGGAGTCCCAGCTCGCTCATCTGTGTGGGTGGAGTGGGCTGGGAAGGGGCCCCGAGGGCTGGTCCAGCCTTCTGATCCCGTCTCTCTGTCTGTCTGCCTCCTCAGATGCAGCTTCTGGATAAGTTTCCCATCGAAGGTGGCCAGAAGGACCCCAAGCAAAGGATTATCCCCTTCCTCCCAGGTGAGCTCAGATGCCCCCCCAAGGGGTTGGGGTAACCTCGAGAAGTGTACTCCTTGGGCCAAGAAGCTGGCTGCTAAGCCAGAAGTGCCGTGCAGGTTTGGCCTAGGAATCTGCATATTAACCATTCCCCAAGGGTTCTGGAAGCCCCTGGTATCGAAGGCCACTGTCCTCCAAGCGGCTTCTCTGGCCATTCCAGGACTGGCTCTGCTGGCCCCTGGGTCATAGCCTCTGAGGAGTTTCTTGGGCTCTGGGGCTTCGGTCTCCTTTTCACAGGAGGCACTGAGAGACCAAGTTCCCCTGGGAAAGGATGAGGAGTTGCAGGCAGAACTGCCCACACCACCTCCCTTGTCAGTCACAGATAACCTCAAATCGAGGACACTCCCGGTTCTGAGCTCCTGCGAGCCTCATCTAGCCCTCGCACACTTACATAATGTGTGTGGCTCCGGCAGAGACAGAATTTGAACCCAGCTCTGTCTGGCCTTAAATACCAGACCATTAGCCATGACATGGTTTTGGACTGTTTCAGACAATTGATTACACTGTGTAATTTAGAGGGAAACGTCTCAGCTGCTACTCCTCCGATGCCTGGGTTTGTGCAGAGACCTGTAGCATAATTACAGAGTGCTACTATATTCATTATCATGTACAAATCTTCTTACTGAGGTGTGCATGATCGTTTCCCCGAGGGATGACGATTTGGGGGTTAAGAGAGGTTAAGTAACTACCCATAAAAGTAGCTGAGGCGTGAAGTCGGGTCTCCTGCCCCTCACCTGAGCTCTGTCCTGAGCTGCGTGAGTGATGCTGCCTCTGGGCTCTCTGGGTCCTCTACCTTTCCTCAAGCCAGTGGGCCCAGATATTTCCCAGGGGCACTGCCTTCACAGTGGGCTTCCCCTTGAGTTAATGACTCCCAGGCCAGCTCATGGCCACCACTGACCTGTTGACTTGAAAATAGAACTGGGGAGCCAGGCATGGTGGTGCACACCTGTAATCCCAGTACTTGAGAGGCTGAGACAGGAGGATCGCAGGTTCACAGCCAGCCTCAGCTACTTAGTAAGACCTTGTTACCAAAAAAAAAGAATAAAATAGGACTGGTGGTATAGCTTGGAGGTAGAATGCCTCTAGGTTCCATCTCTGCTACCACACACACACACAAAAGAAAATAGAATTAAGGTGCCTCTCAGAGAGTGGTTCCTCTCTGAAGGGTGTTCCTCCTGCACCCCCATTCTCAAAAACCGCAAAAGATAAGATCACACACTGCTGCCTGTCCTCAGAGTCTTGTGCTAAAAGTGGAGAGAATTCATTAGCTATCTGGAAGAATATCTAAGCCCCACAGTTTAGGCCAGATTGGTACAGGGAGTCTCAGCCCTGACCTCCTTCCTTGGAGGCAGAATCGGCTTCTCTGTTCCTGGCCTCTGAGTGTGACTTTTGTGCTTGACTTGACTGTACCGGGTCCTGAGGGAATTTGGAATGTCCAACACCCGGGTCTGCACTGACTTTAGATGCTCCTCCAACACAGTCTGAAGGCGCTGCCCCTCCAAGGCATGGTTGTCCAGCTGGGATGCTGTGGGCATGAGTGTCCCAGAGGCGACACAGGCCAGCCTGGTGCCCTGTCACAGTGGTGGACCTGGCCTTGGGCATGAAGGCTGCCTGTTGGCTCAAAAAGAACGAACTGTTCTGACCCCTTCTCTGTGGCCAGCACTCCAGGGAAAGAGCGCCTTGCTATCATCCAATCAGGTGTCCAGGAGGGGCTCCCCCTGGGCCAGACAGAGGGCTGGGGTGGCCAGTCGAGGAGAGATCCTCATCTAAGCACCCCTTGAGATGGCGAGAGACGAAACTGGCTCCAGAGTCAGAGAATGACTTAAGGCAGGACATGGCCCCCTCTGCCATCGTGCGGTTCCACGTGTGACTGGACAAGTCACTCAGACAGCGGAGAGCTTGTTGTGAGCTGAGGAAGTCAGCAAAGGCCTCCCAAAGGAGGGGGCCTGGAGCTGAGCCATGAAGGACATCGGGGTGGAGGGCATAGCTGTGCATAGCTGCCCCCGTGTCTCGGGAGTCACGCTGCCTTGCTTTCACCCCTGGAAACCCTGGCTCTGGAAGTTGCTCATCATATTAACTTCTCTGTGCCTCCATCTGGAAAATGGGGATCATAATGGTACCCCCTTTGTGGGGCTGATGTCAAGGACAAAATGAACGACTGCATCTCAGGTGCTTAGAGCTGTGGCCAGCACCTGAGGGGCCAAATAAATGTTAGTTCTTATTATTATCAATTTGTCCCACCTGCCTAGTATTTTATATGGCACAGTAACATAAAATCTTATTTGATCCTCTCAAGAAGGTTATGGTTTCCATTTTACTAACTAGGAAATTGAGGCTATGGGATATTAATAGGCAAGGCCAGACAGCCAGGAGGTACAACCAACACCAGAACTCTTAGTCCTGACATCTGGACCAGGGTTCCCTCCGCATCAGCTGCTCCAGGAGACAATAACCCAGCAGCTGCTGCAGGACTGAGGCCCTATCTGGAATTCAGTTTCCTTTTTTTTTTTTTTTTTTTTTTTTTGCGGTACTGGGGATTGAACTTGGGGGGCATTCTACCTCCAAGCTATACCCCCAGCCCTATTTTTTATTCTTTATTTTGAAACCGAGTCTCACTAAGTTGCGGAGTGCCTCACTAGGTAGCTGAGGCTGGCCTCGAATCCGGATCCTCCAGTCTCAGCCTCCCAAATGCTGGGATTACAAGCGTGCGCCACCACGCCTGGCTCCAGTTTCCTCGTATAGGATTGGAGGGAGGATTCAAAGAATTCACGAGAAGCACTTTGCACAGTGCCTGTCTCATAGCGATGCTCAACAAATGGCAGCTATTAATAAAGCCACCTGCCCCCACCTCACCCCACCTGCTGGGAAAAGTCAAGCACAGGACACCTTCCAGTCCCCACATGCACGTGACCGGTCATAGTAGGGGATACTGTCTAGGGGCCTGAGGAGCATAGCATCCCCTTCCCTGGCTCTGCCTCTTCTCCACCTTGGTCTCCTCTCCTTTGCTTTGCTCACTCCCTTGCAGGGACTTGAGGATGTGCACTGTGACTGTTTGGAAGCCACTCCAGACTCCAAAGTCCCTGACTCCCGCCTGCTACCTTAGTCCCGCCATACTCTGGGGACCGCCTTCGATCCAGGGGTGGGGTGGGGTTGTCCCAGCCTGGTTCTGGTTGTATGGGGTTGTTTTGCCACTATCTACTGTCTGGGGACAGACAGTGTCGTGCAGTGGCACCGGAGGGGTCTGTGAGCAGGGCCGACAAGGTGGTAGAGGGGGAAGCCTGTCTGTCAAATCCTGGGAGGTTGTAGGAGGACTACCCTTAGAGCCCCCCCGCCACACACACACAGCTGTTTTCACCAAGGCTAGAACAGCTTTCTGGACTCTGGGCATGAAGACTATGCCTGGACAGACAGCCTCTGGGAGGCTTTCGGAGGCCAGGGGAGGGGCAAGGAGCTCTGGAGGCCCCCCGGGACAGGCCGCTCTCTAGCAAGGCGTCCTGGAGGAAGAAACCCCACGTAGTAGGAAGAAGCAGAGTTACTCCAGGCCTGGCTGCCTGGAGAGCAGTGGTGGGTGCAGGGGGAAGGACAGGGCCCCTCTGGGCCTGTGCCTCCAAACCCACCTATCGCTTTGCTGACCCTTGCAGCCTCCCTTTGAAACAAGCCCCTTGTCTACTTCTTTTCCATTTTTGTGATGGGGCTGGACACATGGAGGTGCTGCTCCTGTCCTGTCCTGTGTCTTCCTTGGCCAAGGAGCCGTTGCCACAGTGCCAGCCTCAGCTAGGCTCAGTCTTCGCCCCTCCGCTCTTGCCTCCAAGGCTAGGGACCTGAGACCAAGCATCCAGTGGTCCCTCTCTCTGGCTGTCGTTGCTGTCTTGTGCATTAAGAGTGTCCTGTGTGAGGCAGGGAGGTGGCCAGAACCTCACGGGGGACTCAGGTGACCTGTAAGCACTCGCTCATCATTGAGTGACTGAGATCACCAGCACTGAGTAATCAAATGTTTTCCAATTAAATTAGAGTCTTATTACTACTTTGATATGTTTACAAATAAGATAGCCCCCAAGGCCTTCAGTGCACTCTCTTCATTTAATTATGAACCTAACAAGATTGGCTACTTGGTTTCCTAAATCACATGTGTTAACTTTTTATTCTGAAATAATTGTAGACTCACCGAATGTTGCAAAAACACTAGGTGCGCTACATTCCTCCCCTCCCGTCCCCGCACCATTGTGCAGGGTAGGTGGCATTATTCCCCGTTGAAAGAGAAATCGTTGCTTTCCACCGTCACATCGTTTCCTCCCCTGGTACCATCTTCTGTAACTACAGCATGTTATCAAAACCAGGAAATTGATACGGGCACAACTCAATTAACTAGACCGCAGATTGGAGTGATTGACTTTTATGTTAAGGAGACAGAGACTGCTGTTCAACGAGATGCCAGCTGGCCTTCAGGAAGGAGGCAGTGGCTTGCTAATAGCCCCTGAGGAGCTTCACCGCCAGCCCACAGTGCTTGGCATTCCCACCTCTAACAAAAAAAAGCTCGGGGAAAACTTGTTTTAGATGAGGGCATATTCCCAAAATTTTCTGCACAAATTCAGTTTTTTGGGACAAGTCTCATCATCTTTTAAGTGTTCTCAGTGGTATTCTATTTAAAAGAGGTATGTGAGAAATCTTATTGCAAAGAAAAAAATAACTTTTTTTTATAAGTAAATCTTTTTTTCTCTGGTTTATATATATTTTTGGAACTGGGGCTTCTCCTGGGTTTGCTGGAAATAGTGCAGACCTGGAGCTTGGAGATTAGGCAGTCACCTTGATCCCAATCATTAAGGACAGGAGCAACACTGTCAAGAACTATGAAGGAGCTGGGTACAATGGCACAATTCTGTAATCCCAGTAACTTGAGAGGCTGAGACAGGAGGATCACAGGTTCAAGGCCAGCCTCAGCAACTTAGTGAGGCCCTCAGCAACTTGGTGTGACCCTGTTTCCAAATGAAAAAAATAAAATAGGCTGGGAGTATATCTCAGAGGTAGAATTCCTTGAATTTAATGCCCAGTACCACAAAAAAGAAGGAGAAGGAGCTTGGCATGGTGGCATACCTGTAATCCCAGTACTTGGGAGGCTGAGACAGAAGGATCACAGCTTCAAAGCCAGCCTCAGCAATTTAAGGAGGCTCTCAGCAACTTAGTGAGACCCTGTTTCTTTGAGGTAGAATGCTCCTGGGTTCAATTCCCAGCCCCACCAAAAAACAAAAACAAAAACAAAAAAAACTATGAAGGAGCCAGGCAAAATGGTACATGCCTATAATTCTACTGGTACTTGGGAGGCAAAAAAATGAGGATCACAGGTTTGAGGCCAGCCTCAACAACTTAGTGAGACCTCAGCAACTTAGTGAGACCCTGTTTCAAAATAAAAAATAAAACGAGCTGGGGTGTAGATCAGAGGTAGAATGTCCCTGGATTTACACTCTAGTACCAAAACAAAGAAAGAAAAAAAAAACCATGAAAGGTCTAACATTTTACCCTGTTTGCAAGCCAATTAAGTTACCTTACCTTGATTTTTTGTGTGCCACAGAAAACATAATACCCCTGAGTCAGAAACAAAAGACTATACCATCATAGTGACCAGCATGAGCATCAGCACATGTGCAACCCCGCCCACTGCCTCCGAGTTCCACAGAGGTGGAGGGATGGGCTCAGATCAATGCCTTCTCATGCAGTAGGTTACATTATAAGAGAGGAACCCAGATCTTAGCAGTCCCACATCTTTTATAATAGGCAGCAAGCAAACTTGCCCTTTGCTCCTTGGAGAGACACTGTCTCCATTGTCCAAGGCTACATGCCAACCTGCTGTGTGCTCCAAAGCAAGACACTCACTCTGTTTTCTCAGGCTGTTTGTTGTGCAAAAATCTTTGAAAAGATAATGCAAAGCTAAGACATGCAGACACTGTAGAAAACCAGAGAAATCTCACAAGTTATCTGGTGCTTGCTGGGACCTCCTGCTTTCTGGAGAGGTGGGCAGAAGTGAAGTTCTTTTAGATATTGGGTCAAGCATGTTGGGGGTCAGCAGCCTCTCAGGGCAGCCTACTGTTTACATGGAAATTTCTGCGTTGTTTTAAAGACTATTGTGGAAAATCCATCTCCTGTTGCCCATCCTGGGATTGGAGTAGATTTCCTGTGTATCCTAAGTTTGCTGGCCCAAGGAGGCTCCCTGGGAGGAAATGGTCATTACAGAGTGAAATAGAGTGTGTAGCTGCTGATGTAAAAAGCAAATAACTGCAACCAGGAACCAAGGGACTTCAGAAACCAGGCAGTGGAGCAGAAAGAGCTAAACTCAATCTGCACAGATATGTACGGTCTCCTCCCACTTGCAAGCCATCTGTATCTCAGTGCTGACCCGCACTGGGCCTCTGGGTTCCCAGAAAGCCCCCTTGTGCTACCGAGTCAGTCCCACTCATAACTGTACGTATTCCCAGGTTGATGAAAAGTCAACCTATGACCACAATCAGGACAGGGGCTGACGGCCTGCAGGCCCCATGAGGAGTGTATTTTTAGACAGCAGATGTGCTTGGTTCTTTTGTAGCAGCTCTCCAGTTTATGTACCAGCCCCTAAATGAAGAGGCAGTCTGGAGCCACAGCGCGAGGGAGCGCTGGGTGGATCGCAGGCCCGTTCTCCAGGGCCTTCCTCTCCTTGTTCCTCCAAGCCCTGTGCAGCAGATCCGGTGTTTGTTCAGCACAGAAGGAAGCAGGGGGAGGGATGGCTTTAGCCAGAGCTGATCCACAGCGTGGGGAGAGCTGGCCCTCACACTGCAAGGTAGATGCTTCTGTGTCTCCACCAGGCACCAACCTAAGAAACCCCTCCCCGAAGGGTCTGGAAGCTGTGGCTCAGAGGCAGCAGCTCAGAGATGCTAGAAGAGGGGCTAGAAAGTTTCTGGGCCCCCTTGGTAACCTAGGATGGCAAGAAAAGATAAACCTATGTGGTGGAGAAGGAAAGCAGGGTTTGCTGGTAATGCTGGGTTTTCAAAAAGGTCGACAAGATTATAGGTCTGCCGGTCTCCCCTCCAACCTCCCCAGGACGTGCTGGGCCTTCTCATACTGTAATTACCCCCCCCCCCCATCATTCCCCCACTCTGTAATCTGGAGCCAGCAGCTCCAAGGGCCTGGTGTCAGCAGCCTGCTCTGAACAGGGCATGGCAGAGCTGCATTCATTCGTTGTTGCTGCAGGTATTTATTGAGCACCTACTGAATGCTTGAGCCAGCTTAGGCACTGGTGACATGGCTGAGAACCAGAGACCAGGTTATAGTTCTCAGGAAGTTTACACTTCAGTGGGGAAGTCAGAAAGCAAACAAAGAAATGAGCAATTTATAATAGTGATAAGTGCAGGGCAGGGGTGGGGGGGTGAGCACAGTCATGCAGCAGGTAAGGTGGCTCAGGACATCTGAGAGTCAGTGGCTAGCAAGGCCCTCTTTGCAGACTTAGCCAGGCAGAGGAAGATCAGGGCCCCGGGGTGCCAGGTTGAGGGGACAGCAAAGGTGGTGACCTCAGTGGAACCAAGTATGTGTGTGAAGAACAAGCGCCATGCAGCGAGGTGGGAGGCCAGGTGGCCACGGAGAGCAGGGCAGACAGGAGCTGGGACCAAGGCGCCCCAAAGCTCCAAAGCAGGCCCCTGTGGCGAAGCTACCCACGAAGAGAGGGAGCTGGCTCCAAGCACACACGCAGGACCACGGGCGACCCTTGACTCATGTGTCAACTGGACTGATTGATCGTGGTTTGGGAAGATGTTCCGTGCAGTTAATGCATGGAAAGTGTTGTGTTGTCAGGGGGTGAACGAGTCCATTCCTCACTTCAGGAACTCAGGATTGGCGGGGTCGTTGGCTTCCATGGCAGAAAGAATTCTAGCACGCATCAGTCAGAGACAAAAAGGTTTATTTAGGAAACTGGGGGATATATGTTCAAAGGAGAACTCAGGCCATCTCTAGAGGGAGAGACCGTCTTTGGGGGTCTCACGGATCTTTTATAGGAGACCCTGGTGAGGGGGCAGGTAGGGGCGCACAGCAGGGGTGGGGTCTGGACTTCCTCAGAATCCTCAGGTTCCAGGCATGATGAATGGTGGCTGGGTGGCACCTGAGCTTGACTTTCCTTACAGAGCCTTTGTTTACTAAGCATCTCAGGAATCTCAGATGGGGAGAGGGGCCATTGTGATTAAGGGTGTGGGCTATTGAGGCTTCTGCCCAAGAAAGAACAGACCCTGTAGGGTGAAGTTAAGGATTATAAAATTTCTAGATTTTAAAAATATGTATATTTCCCTTTCCTTCCCAGTTCGTCTCCTTTCTACTTAATATTTTATTTCTCCTATCCTACCTGTGTGAGCTGCAAAGGGGAGCACTGGTGTCACAAGGCACCAAGTCTCCCCGTGGGCTTGGGCCACCGGCCTTCCCTCCCTTTGCCGGCACAGTGCTGAGTCAGCTCTTGCAGGGCACTTCCTCTCCCATTGCACTTCCAGTGCTGACTTGAAGCAGCAAGGAGCTTGTTTCTTAAGAGTTGATGACCCAGATCACACACCTGGGCTGAAAGGTGGAGAGGGGACCAAGCAGCTCTGGACCCAGGTCATGGTCACACTGTAAGGTCCCCAGCTTTGCAGACTCTGGACCAAGAACTGCCAGGCCTGGCTGGCAGCAGAGGTGTGTGTGTGTGTGTGTGTGTGTGTGTGTGTGTGTGTGTGTGTGTTTCACTGGAGATTGAATCAGGAGCATTCTACCTCTGAACTAAACCCCCTGCCCTAATTTATTTTTTTATTTTGAAACAGAGTCTCACTAAATTGTGGAGGGCTCACTAAGTTGCTGAGGCTGGCCTTGAACTTGTGATCCTCCTGGCTCAGCCTCCCAAGTACTGGGATTACAAACATGTGCTACCACACTTGGCTTGGCAGTGGAGTTTTGAAGGAGGCAGCCATGAAGGGGCCCTTCCCACTCTTGAAAGTAAATGTGAGTGAGGTCCCAAGCCCTACCTTTGTGTCATCTCTGAAAGCCAGGCCACCTCTTAGCTTGCTGGGTGTCTTCCTTGTCTAGAGATAGTTCTAGCAGGGAAGCAACCTCCTGAACACCTGCCCCAAGACCTCAGCCCTGAACGGGAGGTGTCTGGGGCATCCTCCTCAAGAAAATCTGGGTGAACAGGTGCATCTGTCCATGGTCTCAGTCAGCTGTGTGATTTCCCATGTAAGAACTGCCCTGGCCCAGGACTCCAGGGTCCTCTATTCTAGCGTAACCCCTGCCGATGTCTGTAGCACAAAGTTGAAGTTAAAACTAGAGCAACAAGGGATTGCCTTGCTTGTTGGCAAAGTTACCAGAAAGTGACGGGTGATTTCAGGTCTCTATAATGCCCATGACCTTCCCTGCCCACCCCTTTCCCCTGGAAATAAATCGTTTCCTTGCTCAATGCCCAATGCCCTTTTAGAAGGTCAAAGCCTTTCACTCCATGCTTAGAAAGGACGTTACACTCTGCTCTCCCTGGGAGTGATGCTGTCAGCAAATTCATGCTCACGAGTAGATGGCTGACGGGACAGTTGCTGAGCTCAGGTTTGGAAGAGGTGAGAGGCCAGAAAGGCAGCTGAGGCAGGAGAAGGAAGGAAGTTCACTGGGCGTGGCGGTGCACACCTGTGATCCCAGCCACTCAGGAGGCTGAGGCAGGAGGAGCAACAGTTTGAGACCAGCCTAGCAACTTAGTGAGACCCTCTCTCAAAATAAAATAAAAAGGGCTGAGGATGTAGATTGATGGTAGAGCACTTGTTTAAGCATGTGCCAGGCCCTGGGTTCAATCCCTAATACTGGGGGGAAAAATAGGAAGAGGAGGAGGGAGAGGAGGAGATTGTCTGGGCCTCATGGGGCTGTGAGAAACCCTAGGGACGGGTTGGCATGAGTGTGCAGAGCGGGGGCCATGAGGAGTGCCAGGCAGGGCAGGGGCCAGATCTCCACAGGGCCAGGCTGTGCAGATGCTCAGGGGCCGTGTTGAGTGCTGAAGTTTTACCTCTGTGCAGTGAGACCTTTTTTAGGCTGAGGGACTACGAGATCAGATTTCTGTTTTGGAAGGATCCTATGTTGGCCAGCCCCAAGCCGGCTAGAGGTCAGCGGGGCAGATAGGAGGCAGCCGTCAGAACTGCAGAGGATTGAGGGGGGCCAAGGAAGGGGTCAAGGATGGCAAAGCCGCTCAGCTCCCCAAGTCCTACCTTGAGTTCTTCAACCCCAGGGGCAGAATTGGTTTCCTCCCACCCACCACCCTAGGATAGCTGAGGCCTTTGGAGCATTTGAAAGGTGCTTTGTGGTGGGCAGCCTCCCTCCCCCAAGCCTCCGGGCACTGGGCGCTTTGGTTTCCAGATCCAGGTGTTTTT